>OY804594.1:79986980-80125837 GCA_963680895.1 Fragum sueziense | reverse complement strand
AATCCAAACCTATTGGAACAGTATTGACTTCATTGTATCTATAAAAACTATAGATAAGAGCCGGTAAACCCTTTACCAAATGAAACCTCGTTATGATGTTCCTAGGGTACTATCCCTAATAGAATAGGCTATGGAAAATATTGGGGAAAAAGAAGAAAATGCTGATGATCAGCATTTTCTCCTTTTGCTTCAATATTTTCTATGCTATTTTGTACACAAATCTTATCTAAATCCTCATCCTTTTGTAATCTAAACCAGCTTTTAAATTGGTCTAAAAATTTGCTGTTTGGGAAAGGGTTAAAATCCTTAACTAAATGACAAACTTTTTGACTTCCATATAGTGAAAGCTGCTGCAGACCACTAAATGTATATTCATGTGTACAATATATCTCAAGAAATGTTGAATCAAAAAGAGCAAACACTGATCATCAGCATTTTTATCTTTTGTCTTGAGAGCTTCCAGAAACTTCTAGATAAGGAAAGTCAAACCAGCTCATGTTCCGAGGGATACTTTTTATTCCAAACATATTAGATAAAGGAGATTTTTTTAAATATTCACTTTACTTCCTAATTGAGTAATGAATTTGTAAATCATAAACACTTACTGATATATCCTTGGCATTCAAGCTCTTTACCATAGCAGTTGAAAGAGGTGTTAACGCTTTCTCAAACAGTATATTTTCAAAATTTACATTTCAAAAGCTACTGAAGACGACAGGTGGACCTTGTTTAAAGTGACATTTTACATTTATTTCATTTTTTAAAGTATGTCTTGATGCAAAGATTGTTTATTCTAATGCATCAGCTTTTTGAAGTTGTTATTTATATGCCAAAACTACGCCTTTAAAGTTGAGACAGAAATGACAAATTCTATATAAATCTGAACTGTTGTCCACAACAATTTGTTTAATTTTCGCACAAAAATATATATTTCGTGTAAACGGTTCAATATTTTGGCTTGAAATTTTCAGAATTTTCATAAGAAAAGATGCTCTTTCAGATAGAATAAAAGTAAAATTTATGTAAAAATAAATGTGAAATGTCACTTTAAGATAGAATTTGTGTATAATATAGCGCAGAAAATATAAAGACAAAAGGAGAAACTGCTGGTTATCAGCAGTTTCTTCTTTTGTCTCAATATTTTCCCAAGCCTTTTCTGTTAGGGACGTCAAAACCAGTTCTTGTTTGGGAAAGGGTAAAACCCCATTCAATCAATCAATTCATTTTACTTACTTACTGTCAGGCCCTACCCTCACCAGAGGACTAATCGAAGGCCTGGATAATATAAACAGGATGATGATGATGATGATGATGACTGTACTTATTCCTCTTTGCTCATGGTTTGGCATATAGCCTTCACTACAGCTCCCCAGTCAGTTTTGTCCTTGGCCTTCTTTTTCGCCTTGCTTAATTCATCTTGTGGGACATCAAAAAGCATCAATATGTGAGAATGGTTTAACCCTTTCCCAAACAAGACCTGGTTTTGATGTCCTTATTAGAAAAGGCTTGGGAAAACATTGAAACAAAAGAAGAAACTGCTGAAAACCAGCAGTTTCTCCTTTTGTCTCAATATTTCCCATACCATATTTTACACAAATTCAATCTTTAATAACTTCCATTTTGTCATTTGTGGCAGTTTTTGAAGTGGATCACCCTAGAATTTGGCCGTTTGGGAAAGGGTTAAAATGATTTTACTTACATTTATGTTGTCATTTGCCACATCTTCTAGTAAAAGCTCTTTGAAAATGTTGACTGGTGAAATTTACATCTGTCGTTCATTAAGAGGAAGTTTTTCTGATTTTTTCTTGTTTTGATCATTCTGGTCAAAAATCTAAGAAAAGAGAATCAATAAGCTTTATTCATATAAAAATCAAATGGCCCTTTTTTGAAGTGACAGCAAACTAGATCTATTTTGGACTGCAGCAGTATTGAAGATAATATATGAAAGCTGTTACAGGCAACAAAATAATTTGGATATCTATGTCAAAAAATAGAAAATTGTAGATCTATGTTATAGAATAGATAATATTGATGCAGAAGGAGAAATAACTGATAACCTGGAATCCAGCAAATCCCTGATGTAGGTGTAGACTAGATCTTATCATCTATTTTCCCCTTCTCATATCCATTTTGTAAACAAAATTATTGGAGATTTTCTTTAACCCTTTTCCAAACAGCAAAAATTGGGGTTTGATGTGAAAGCTGCTGCCGATGACAAAATGGATAGCAGATTCTAACTATGATAGAATTTGTGAATATTATAGCACAGACAACATTGAGGCAAAAGGAGAAAATGCTGTTTATCACTTTGTCTCTATTACGGATGCCAAAACCAGGTCTTGTTTGGGAAAGGGTTAATTGTAGTGTCACATGTATGATAAATTAGTTTAAACATATTTTATTACCATCAAAGTGTACATACATGTGCATATTATTTCAACTAGTGAAAAATCAACAGTTGGCAAAAGGGTCTGGCCACAAGTTCAAACAACTTATGTATGATAAATGCACATTGGTCTTTAGTCCCCCCCCCCCCCTGCTATATGGGAGACAATTGCAGCTGGACATAGTCAACAGTCTAGTTATATGGGAGACAATTGCAGCTGAACAGTCAACAGTCTAGCAGGGTGTCCGATCACGTAGAAATGTACGTGAATCACGTAATTTGAACGAAAATCACGTACTACTTTCTCACCCAAAACGTCTAAGAACGTACGCGAAATGATCCCGCATCAATTACAAAAATAAGATGACAATTATCCCCATTATTTACGAAAGAAAAAAGAAGTTTGATAGCCGAGTAATAAAACCGAAACTGCCAAATTCGGTCATTCTGATCCCTCTAATTTTTCCGCTAATTGTAGTTGGCCAAGATATTGCGTTTTTGGGGATCTATTCAACCAAACGCTGTATCATTGTGAGCGTCTGCATGATCATGGCATCTACTAAACAAACTGGATTTTTTTAAAACTTCGATCGGTCTTTAATTTCAATCAGAATCAACATAAATATAGGCGAAACGACGAAGAAAACACTCAGTAAGGACCATCATCCATTGTTGAATCTAAAATCAAAATTCACGGCTCTGCCAGTTCGACTGGCTTTGTTCCGACGGAGAAAAGGGAACGATGTAGATATTTATTATTAGAGGCTCAGCTGAAAATGGAAACTGCTTCATAGAACTTCCTTTGACGTCTGAAAAGATTTCAATCTTTATAACTTTTCAAATTTGATTGATTTGTAATTAAAAGAAAAAATGCTGAACAAAATGCCTCCACCCTTTCCCAATCAATACCTAGAGTGAATAACTGTTTAGATTTAGTGTTAATTTTCTTGTACCCCCAATTTATTTTTTGTACCCCCAACTTTAACCACCAAGAGGTACAAAAACCCCCAGTCAAAATTTTCAGTGGACACACTGGTCTAGCATTGGTTGTGTCCCTTGATAACACGACTTGATCTTGATCTAGATAAAATCTTTTTTTGAATCACACTCTTTTCCTATCCTTGTAGATTCTAGATCTAAATCTATATATTCATCCTATTTGATAAAATCTTGAATTGAAAATCAATAGATCTAGAATTGAATGATTTTTCGTTCCACTAAACAACTAAAACAATTGATACGGTCGGCACAATCCTTTCAGCCAATCAAAAACGTCGTCAGCGGACCTGCACTCATTCGGTGGAGGTGAAAGCTTCGGTCTTTATCGTTGAAGCATTACCAACTTTCAGCATTAATATCTCGACGACTACGCCAGATTATTAAAAATGCGTTGGTAGTTTGAAAGTTTAAATCACATTCTTTAAAGAAAGAGTTTTGTTTATGAATTTTAACGATACATTTTTTGAAATAATCTGCCTCAAAGTTGGTATCCCGTAACGATAAAGACCGAGGTAGTACCCTCGATGAAAAAATGAAAGTGAGGCTATGACGTCATGCCGACTGATTCAATGTAGCCTACAATGTAGACTATACACTCAGTCTCACTTCAGTGCGACAAATAGTGTCCTCAGCAATGATACAATGATACCGACCCTCATAGGACGTTTTGTGCTTCTCCATTTGGCATTTTGAAAAGCATGTGCATTTTGTAAATTAAAAATATCACATGACATAAATCCTGCCATCAATTAAGCGATATATATATGCATTGATTACATACGAGAGGGTATCTAAAACAGCATGTCCCCGGGTAGGAGTAAAATGACTTGTTTCAAACTCTGCTATAGTGATCAAATAGATTACCATAGCTCATCATTCTTACATAAATCATATGCTATGAGTATGTTGTTTGCGTGTAAAGCCCAAACTTAGATGTGAATATCTGGAAATGAGAGAAATATGACCATATTATTGTGTCCTCAAAGTCGGAACCAGTTAGGAGTCAACACTTATTATGGGCTGCAAATGTTTTATAAAATGCTAAATGATATAACAAAACTGTCAAATTCAACAATGGAGACCATATGTAAACATTGATCAATATGATTTTAATGTATCCACTACCAAAACTCAAACAGGATGCGAGGAATATTAAAATTTGCAGCGTAATTTTAAAGAAATTATTTACGAGACAACTTTATAAAGTGACTTTACATTATACTATGAGAACCATAACTTAATTGTTTACTTCTAGATACAAATCAACGTTTTTCGAAAAGTAACAAGAGCCGTCAGAGACGGACAATGCTCCCCGAATAAGGCATTGTCACAATAAATATATGCCATGCAGAGCTAATATAAAGCTAACAAATGTTAAGCCCCCTTTTTCCATGACATATTTTGTATACGCAAATTTTAAATACTTTATTGTGAAGGGCATCTGATTTGCTACTCAAATATGAAATTTCATCAAATTCTGACCATTAGACTAGGAGAAATTAAAGAAAAACTGTATTTAACCTTAAGTCCCCTTTTCCTGAGACGAGGCCTCAAATTAAAAAACCGGGAAAAGTACATCGGCATTTTGTCATAGGGAGTTCACATGGTAAGTTTCATTTGATTTGGCCCAAGGGTTATGGAGAAATCGCTTCGGACGGACGGAATGATGGACGGACAGACGAAGTGGCGACTATATGCTCTCCCTTCAGGGAGCATAAAAATGATGTCATGGTCGGAAAATTCATTATGAACCCAACACACAGGAGGCAAAACTAAAATACTGAACCATTTACGAGTCACCATATACGGGACAAATGGTATCATTTCCGTTAAATCTATAAATTCCTTTTCGTCATTTGCGCTCATTTAGCATGATTTCGTCAACATAGTTAGATGACGTCATAGAATTTGATACATTGCCCTTCATGAGAGCATTATATGATGGTTGAGATGGACTTAACCCTTTCCCGAACAAGACCTGGTTTTGACGTCCCTAATAGAAAAGGCTCGAGAAAACATTGAAACAAAAGAAGAAACTGCTGATAACCAGCAGTTTCTCCTTTTGTCTCAATATTTTCTATGCCATATTTTACACAAATCCTATCTTTAATAACATCCATTTGTCATTTGTGTCATTTATTGAAGTGGATCACCCTGAAATTTTGACGTTTGGGAAAGGGTTAAAGGCCAGTTACGGGACAAAAAATTTTTCACTACAGTTGGCAAAGTAGCGAAGGTTTTCTTTGGGAAATAGATACTGAAACCTTTTCGGTTCAATTTCTGATGATGTTATAATAAATCTAAATATAATATAAGTCATCTGTTTCTGTTTTTCGGCAACCGTTTTAGAGTTTTCAATTAAATATTTCTGCCAATTTTAAGTCGATATTCCCATAGTTCTTATTTGATGAAATATTCCGGAATACTTACCTTGAATTTCAGCGATTTTTCGCCTCTTACCTCAGGATGCATGTGTGAAAAGTATTCAGTGGCTTTGCAAGTAAGTGTGACGAACCTAGGGTTTTTACTTAAGTATCTAGTCTATAGAATTCCAGTCTACAAGCACCTGTTAAAAACCGGGAACCATGGGTAAAGCCGGACTCAATCCAAAGAGTATAAAAGGCGCAGAATTTCCCTTTGCAGTCATTCTGTTTCTCGACGTGAGAGGAACAGGTCGTTTTCAATAGTGAAAATTATACAGCCGAATAAAATTGGTATTGTTGTGTTAGCTTTGTCATCCTAGTAGAGGGGACAGAGGACCGAACAGTGAATATATTCGTATTCGTCTTGGTAAGTTCTCTGGTTGCCCTGAACAGTGACAAAATGGAGGCCAGCATATACCATGATATAAAGCCAAGTGATTTGGGGCACTATTAGTGAGCTATCTCGGATGGGAGATAGGACTATCTCTGATGATGAGAGTAGTGGAGCGGCTTAATGGGATTTACTGTGAAAATATTTCAAATGATGATACAAGCATGAAATTTGCACCATGTATTCTTCAGATCTTACAGATTTCAAAACAATTTCTGGCCACTTCAATTTCCGCCATTTTTAAGATGGCCGCCGAAATCCAAAATGGCCGCCACTTTGGAATGGGGTATACTCAGTAAATCGGTCATATCTTCGATTCTGGTGGACATAAGATAGCAAAACTGGCATCAAATTAAAGCTTACATAATTTCTAGTCGTATGGTTAATCCAATATGCAAATGATACCATTTGCATATTATGAATATTAATGAGATATGTTCCTATAGATGATTTTAAAGCAAAAAAAAAAAAAAAAAAAAAAAAAAAACGGTAAAAATAAAGAAAAAATCAAAATTAGAATGTTGCAGTTTATAGAAAGAGATATATAGTACATTGTAATTTCTTTGACCTTGTCATACTATTAAGCATCATTAAAAGATGGCAGCTAAATAGCCATTTTCAAGATGGCCGCCACAATTCCAAAATACCTCCACTTTAAAAGAGAGTATAATAGTAAATTGGTCATATCTTCACTTCTGATGGACATAGAACACCAAAATTGGTATCAAATTAAAGCTAAGTGGATTTCCAATTACATGATAAATGTAATATGTGAATTGTCTCATTAGCATATGCATGAATATTAATGAGATATTATAATTAGTATATTTTATCTATGTTTTAATTTTCCAAGCAAAACGCACCGAAATAGAATTAAAAATTAAACAGTCAAAATATGAATGTTGCCAATTATTGAGTGACACATAACAATTGCCTGAACCTGTCACACTATGATATACCATATCAAGATAGCAACTAAATAACATAATTTTATGTATGGACAAACATTTTCAAATACTATATTAAGCAAAAGTGAAACTGCTTCTTAAACTTAAAACGCTTTTTGAAGATAGGCAAACTTGGAAATGCCTTTTATCTCACATTTGGTAATATATAAACATAATTATTTAGCTCCAAATGGAACCTGAGTCAATGTCATTTTTCTTGAGTCCAAATTTGCAAATCAAGTAATTTGCATACTAATGAATGTTATTGAGTTACTCAATTTTAATCCCAAAAATTGTCAGCAAGGGCCGTGAAAGTCAACTATTCGGTAAAATGTTAACTACCATAGAATTGTTCTTTGTCATACTAATTCATTCTTGACCACCAGATCTTTTAGTATTTTAAACAATTTTATGGATATTATATTATGTAATCAATGTAGTAAGTACCTCAAATATGAGTCAGTTATAATCTTATAGTCAATTACGCCCGATGGCTAACAGTCCATCTACGGGACATGCTTGTTCTGGAGAAATTGCATCCTGGTGTATTCATAGAATTTTGAGCAGGTCATTTTGCTGTTTGTAAGACCGAACAAGAGCTGTCCGAAGACAGCGCGATCGACTTTCTAAGTTGCTTAGTATAAAGGGGGCATAACTCCAAATATAGTGGAGCCAGGGTTATGGGCCCTGGTAGTAAGGTAGAGGGTGTGATGGTAAATAAGTGTTCCAAGTTTGGGTTGAATCCCTTTTCCTATTGATAGTATTGAAGTTATTGATGTTTGTGATAGTATTGAAGTTATTGATGTTTGAAAAAAACTTTAACCTTGGTTGCAACGCCAACGCCAACGCCAACGC
This sequence comes from Fragum sueziense, assembly GCA_963680895.1. Taxonomy (NCBI): domain Eukaryota; kingdom Metazoa; phylum Mollusca; class Bivalvia; order Cardiida; family Cardiidae; genus Fragum; species Fragum sueziense. The sequence goes on along the minus strand of OY804594.1, from coordinate 80,117,836 downwards.
CGACGCCGACGCCCGGGTGACAGTATAAGCTCTCATTTTCTTCGAAAAGTCGAGCTAAAAATCATTTTCTATGATTACTGTTAATAAGCAAGATATCGCAGTTGTTAAAGGCGAAGCAGGTGCTATCGGCCTGACCGAAGATAAGGCAACTTTTACACGGTGGATGGTGGCTGGAACAGAAATAAGTAGAATGGTTCGCAATTTTCAAGTTTTGCAGGAAGGCAGCAATCTAGAATGAGTAACAAACATTTGGGGTCATGTTTCATTTTCTAAAGGATATGTTGAGCAAATTCATTAAACTTGAAATGTACCATTGTTGATTTTTTGGAATCTTTTATAAAGAGGAATCAGCTGACATGTAGGCGCTTCAGAAGTAGCAGAATGTTGCATTACAGAAACCATGCAGCAGTTAGTTACCACAAGTCAAAAACAATAAGAAAAGTTCCTAAAGGACATGAGCCGTGCACAAGAAGCATTTGTTAAATGAGTCTTTTTCAGTCAAAAAGTTAAACCAGCTAAGCATAAGCTGAACAGATTAATTAAAAGATGATTATCATTTATTTTCCAGATTTATTATTTCATTTCAAAGCCAAAAATGTAACTCGGAAAAAATCTTCCAAAATGACATGCTTTACTCTGGAGTAGACTCACAGCTACTTCAATAATTCTTTGTCATGGTATTGATATGACATATGAACAACCGCATGCAGACGCTATTATAATTGATGGAGTAGTTATGATAAATTCAAATACAGCCAGGACAGGAAAATCATTTGATGATTATACCACAGATGGGACTGTACCTCATACTGAGTCATGTGCTTGGAAATATTCCAGGGTTGATATTGTCTTCGATATATGTCTTCGATATATTCTGAAAGGTAAAACCATTCAGAACAGTAATCTGGTGTTTGTCGAAAGTAGTTTTAAATAGCAGAATTTTCAAATTATTGAACAGATTCTTTCTCAAACCACTGCACAGACGCTACTAACAAAAGGAGATGGCATTCAATGTAATAAGAACATCTACAAGAATGATCTATAAACTCCATTTAATCAAGAAGAGGCAGATTATTGCATGCTTGTTCACGTAAAGCATGCAAACCATGCATCTTAGGAAGAATGTCAAACTCTCATAGTTATTACAGTAATTCTGATAACGAGGCTGTTCTTCTAGGCTAACTATAGCAGCCAACAATTATCTAATTTGACGCTTTATGATTAACCTTTGGGACGGGAAACAACTTTTGATGGATACCGATTAATGTCATTTGCAAGCCTGTTGGTTCCCGTTATTACACTACCTTTCTTCCATGCTTCTTAAGATGTGATAGGGCCTACTGTCTACGTTTTTGTTCACAAGGGCAAAAAGTCAGCATGGCAAGCATGATATTTGTTCGACTAAGCTTTCCGTAACATAAACACGACCAAAGAAAATGTATCGCAATAGAAAATGGACATTTGTGATTATCATGCACGATCGGTTGAGCACATGTTGTAAAGTAGATGATGCATGCTTTGATTTATTTGCTTGACAGCAAAGAGCATAAGATGTTATTATCTCAACTAGAGATGCAGCTATTACGGGACATGTCATGAAAGCTGTTTTCCAGGCAGGACATATATTATGAGGGTCAATCAATATCACAACAGCAATTACTGTCTCTGTCTGAATCCTGTCTGCGAAGGCTCGACACTTGCAGTTATAGCTGAATGCTGCAGACAGATTAAAATGTTGTTGCAAATAGTCTTATTGCACAGGGAACTGGTATCGTTCAAGCACATCTCTTTGTTCATGAAACTTGTAAGATTTTGATGCAAATAATTCAAGGATGTTTGTGGTCTAATTCATATTTCAATCAGCAACTTTAAACCATGATTACGTTATAAAACCTAATGTCAACTCAACGAAGAGGTGAGTATTGACTTAGAATGACACAAATTGTGATCTCGTGCTATTGACAAAAACCCTTCAACACAGTCTGTTTATTCTTACGTTCGACACCAATCTATTAGCAATGTCCCAATACCCATGATTTCTAAGTTATATTTATTTTTTTTATAGAAAATCTGATTCCCATACTTGTTTTAGGAATGAAAAAAAATGATATGTAAAAAGACACTGATTAAAATCTACCCCAAATGGTTGACCAGTTTTACGACCTGTTTGTATATTTTTACCTATTTGCATTTTCTACAAGTTAGTATCGGTAATTAGTCATATGATTAAAAGATAATAGGTACTTGATCACTATTACATTGTGTATTAACATGGCGTCAAAATTTTCATAGTAAGTTTTACAGTAGAAAAAATGCACAGATACTAAGTTCATATAACGTTTTCATATCTGTTAAGTATAAACTGCAACATTCAAATTTTGATTTATTAAAGTTTAACCAAATTATTGCTATAAAACCATTAATAAAATATCTCATTAATATTCATACACGTGCTGATGATATTGTGGGCATAATGGACTCATCATCTTGATATGGTACATTATAGTGCCATTGTGACTAGATTAAGCAATTGTGACGTGACACTCTCTAAACTGCAACATTCAAATTTTGACTATTATTTTGATTCCATTTCAATGGGCTTTGCTTGAACAAAAAAATTGATAAGATAAAATATATTACATCTCTTTATCTAATCAATATTAATACATGATTATCTAGTTTGCTGATGAGATTATATACATGTACATAATACATAATGATTGCATTTACCATATAGCTAAAAATTAACTAAACTTTAATGTACAATTTTGGTGTTTTATGTCCATCAGAAGCAAGGATATGACAAATTTACTATTCATAAGGTCATACCCTCTTTTGAAATGGCGGTCATTTTGTTTTATGGCGGCCATCTTGAAAATGGCTATTTAACTGCCATCATTTAATGATACTTAATAGTATGACAAGGTCAAAGCAATTGTTATATATCACTAACTATAAACTGCAACATTTAAGAAAAAATCATTTTTTCTTTATTTTTTATCGATTTTTTGCTGTGAAATCATTGATAGGAACATATCTCATTAATATTCATAATATGCTAATGAGATAATTTGCATACTGGATTTACCATACAACTAGATATTAACTAAGCTTTAATTTGATACCAATTTTGTTATTTTGTGTCCATCAGAAGCGAAGATATGACCGATTTACTGAGTATACCCCCATTCCAAAGTGGCGGCCATTTTGGATTTCGGCGGCCATCTTGAAAATGGCGGAAATTGAAGTGGCCAGAAATTGTTTTGAAATCTGTAAGATCTGAAGAATATATGGTGCAAATTTCATGCTTGTATCATCATTTGAAATATTTTTACAGTATCCCGCTCCACTAGAGATAGGGTTGGTCGAAACTATTGATGAGCTATCTCGGATGGGAGATAGACTATGGTTGATCAAATAGTTTGGCCATACGTTTTCAAAAGCTTTGAGGCTTTTGGTAGTGCAACAGAAACGTCTGTGTCATGTTATATAGCAGTTGAGCTTAGAGGTCGCCTGAAAGGCTGATGGAAGGGGTTGAGATACAGTAGACAAGATGGATCAGACTGCCTCATGACATACTGAATTGTATAGTGTCAGGTTGAGACTGGTATCGTCCTGTGTGTTGGTCAGAACATTATCTGGTCTCATACAAGGTACAGGCTCTGACCGGTAAAAGTTTGGCTTAAGGTAACCAGACTATCCCAAAATGGCTCTGAGACAATGTTCAAGACTGTATTCGAGTAACTACGAACTTACTCTTAGAAAATAACTGGAATCAATCCATCTCCACAACATTTACTGGTGGGCCCACCCGCTACGAGATGTACTTGTTTAAGGGCCGAAACATCAATGACAACGGGCACCAAGCTGATGATGGAGATGGATGGGCAACTCTGTATTTTAAGATAACAAGTTTAACTTTGATCAGTCCAAAACTTAATGATACTTTTAATATCCCTTTCAAGATTAACAACGCCCTCATACACTCGGTGATCGACACAGTAGGTTCAGCCATCCACTAAGTGTAGCTGAGCAAGTTTGCTCAGGATCAGCAGAGGAAGACCTTCTATAGATACTGTTGAATGGTGAATTACTTGATTCTTAATGAAGTTGATCAGATTTATTGTTGATTATTTGAGCTAGGACAAATCAGTCCATCTAACCACATTTTCGATAATTGTTGATCATAATTATTAATTTTCATATAAAATTGCTCTACCGACTGAAGACACGTTACATAAGGTTGTGTCAGTAATTGTGTGAGAAAGCCAGAAAACACAGAATTGCGCCTCTGACCGCCTTGATATGTCCTAAGCTGTTGAAAGAGGCATTTAAACCCCGCAACAAGCAAATAAACAAAGTACTTACCTGCAGTGTAAACTATTGCAAGACCCTACTTTAATGATAATTATAGTTAATTATAAAATGAGTAATATGTTATATGGTAGAAAGCATTTAGAAGGTGATTTTCATAAGGACCATTTACGGGACAAATTCAGTGTGTCCACTGAAAATTTTGACTGGGGGTTTTTGTACCTCTTGGTGGTTAAAGTTGGGGGTACAAAAAATAAATTGGGGGTACAAGAAAATTAACACTAAATCTAAACAGTTATTCACTCTAGGTATTGATTGGGAAAGGGTGGAGGCATTTTGTTCAGCATTTTTTCTTTTAATTACAAATCAATCAAATTTGAAAAGTTATAAAGATTGAAATCTTTTCAGACGTCAAAGGAAGTTCTATGAAGCAGTTTCCATTTTCAGCTGAGCCTCTAATAATAAATATCTACATCGTTCCCTTTTCTCCGTCGGAACAAAGCCAGTCGAACTGGCAGAGCCGTGAATTTTGATTTTAGATTCAACAATGGATGATGGTCCTTACTGAGTGTTTTCTTCGTCGTTTCGCCTATATTTATGTTGATTCTGATTGAAATTAAAGACCGATCGAAGTTTTAAAAAAATCCAGTTTGTTTAGTAGATGCCATGATCATGCAGACGCTCACAATGATACAGCGTTTGGTTGAATAGATCCCCAAAAACGCAATATCTTGGCCAACTACAATTAGCGGAAAAATTAGAGGGATCAGAATGACCGAATTTGGCAGTTTCGGTTTTATTACTCGGCTATCAAACTTCTTTTTTCTTTCGTAAATAATGGGGATAATTGTCATCTTATTTTTGTAATTGATGCGGGATCATTTCGCGTACGTTCTTAGACGTTTTGGGTGAGAAAGTAGTACGTGATTTTCGTTCAAATTACGTGATTCACGTACATTTCTACGTGATCGGACACCCTGAAATTAGTAGGCCATTTACGAGTCAACTTTTAGCACTATTGACCCGGTCGGCACAATTCTTTCAGCCAATCAAAAACGTCGTCAGCGGACCTGCACCCATTCGGTGGAGGTGAAAGCTTCGGTCTTTTTCGTTGAAGCATAACCAACTTTCAGCATTAATATCTCGACGACTACTCCTGATTATTAAAAATGCGTTGGTAGTTAGAAAGTTTAAATCACATTCTTTAAAGAAAGAGTTTTGTTTATGAATTTTAACGATGGATTTTTGAAATAATCTGCCTCAAAGTTGGTATCCCGTAAGGATAAAGACCGAGGTTGTACCCTCGATGAAAAAATGAAAGTGAGGCTATGACGTCATCCCGACTGATTCTATGGCTATATTGACACTTTATATACGAACATAGTTTTGACTTGGATTTCTTGTTGTATATATTCTAAAGGGCAGGTTTCGTTTAAGTATTTTATATCTGATTGGTATGACGTTTAGTTACATTAATTGATTACTAAAGCATTCTCCATGGTAGTCCACATTTATTAAGAACATAAACATTTACTCTTTATATTTTACGCTAAAATATGACTTAGGTTTGATAAAAGTTATTAATTCACACATGAGTGACCATATCTCGTGCAAAGAAGATTAGATAACCCATGTACTGTCGTCAAAATATTCTGTATTTCTTCCTTAACTTCAATGGTGTGTCTCGAAAATGGTGTCTGCAAATGGTGGCAGTGCTCATTTTGTCAACAGCATTATCTAAAAAACTAGGAAAGTTGTACTTGTAATAATGTATTTTCATGTCAGCAACATAATTATTCTAGACTAGTTTCAAAATTTTAAACCCAAAGCACAATACTAGAAACTTGAAAAATCAGCCTTTTCGGGTTGACTTTGTCGCACTTAAGCGAGACTGAGTGTATAGATGCGTCAGATAGGCAGCGACCCACGGCAGGCCCGTAGGAACAGAGACTAAGCCCCCCCCCCCCCCCCCCCCCCCCTAGAGTTGGCCAAAAATGCTGAATTTTTCTTATTTTACACTGAAAATTTAGAGAAAATCCAATTAACCCTTACACAATATTCAGGTCACAATATTAAATTGCTTCCTACGGGCCTGTAGGGCTGTGTTACATGATCAGGGAGATCTTTTTGAAAAAAATTAAACTGTTTGGCTGTGGACAAAACTTCAAACATGATTGTTACCAGAGACATAAAATATGTTTAGATCTAGTTGTTACCGACATTTCCTGATCTCCCCAAGTTTCTGAAATTTAGAACGAAGAATCTATATCTCTATCCTCAATCCTCAATGTTCATTAATGAGAAGTGGAGCTTATAACAACAAGCGTAAAAGGATAAATGAGCTAGACTTCATGTTTCTCTTCACCGTTCCGCGATAAATCAGTCCCCTAGTTACTGTTGCTATCCTTCACAAACAAAATCCAATATGACCGCCGCGGATGCTGAGCGACCGATTATTTATCTTCTATTTCGGAGAATATTTCTATATTTTATCTATCTGACCACAAAAAACATGCTGGTCGAATTTTAAAAACAGGACAGAATTACTACAATCAAGGTTATATATTCATAACACCAAGATTAATCCGGAATCCAGGCGTGAACGTGGCGCTAGTTGCTGGCTGCAAGTCGAAGCTCAAAATGAAAGTAGGATATGCATTCTTTCCCAGTGAAATGAGGGATGAGGAGATTGTACAGTCACGTTGTACTTGTTAAGTATGGTAAGTGATTTCATTTTAAATCTCAGAACTATAGAGTTTACATCTAAGCAGTTTTAACCAAGCCTTTCCAACGCCAATGATAAAGTGAAAGTGAAAGTAGGTTTCAATGAACTTTCCTTCCATCCAAGCCAAGGTAGCAAATTGTCAATATTTTCTGTGTTTTATTCTACCAGATGTAAAGAAGATAAAGATCATATTTCACAAAAGAGGCTGATCTTTGTTTGTACTTATTGCCAAATGAGATTAATCAGTTATTTACCCCTTTCCCAAACAATTCCTAGCTTGCATGAGTAGTATGCAGGATGTTTTTTTAAGAATAAAAGTGTGTATTTGTATACATACATGTTACCGGACTAATTGCCTGTACTCTGCTAAAAGCTATAAATTTATCCGGTCCCCGGACAGATTACCTATACACAGCTGAGTTTTGTTTGTTCAGAACCAAACAATTAGCCATTAATATTATAATTCAGAGGTTTCCTTAAAGGTGTATGGGGGCTTGGGGATTTAAAAAAATTTCCTTCCATTTGGGTATCAACCCTTTGCTACTTTTGTAACTATTCCATGGGGTTAATGAGAAAACAAGTTAAAACATAGAAAATCCCTTGCCTACTTTGTCTTTGGTCCCAAAAAATAGACATCTGGTTGTCATCTACTAAATCAGATGCATTTCTGGTTTTATGGACTCACCAGAAGGTCCCTCTTAGTCGAAAGGTAATAAAATAAAAAAAAAAACTTAGTTAACAGCTCAGCACAAAATTGTCATTTATTTCCAAATGACAAAAAGCTATATCTACAGGTTAAATGATATTCTGTTCAGACAGTTTAGTAACCTCATTCATATTCAATGAAGATATTTTTATGAATAAATGTATTTACAACACATCCACCAGTAAGAATGCAAAAATATCTCCAATGCATCATTTATAGCGGCTTGTATGGTTCCGTACAAATAATGTTAACAGCTCTATATGGCTAGTTATCCGGTTCCTGACAGATAATATAAATGACTTATAGTCTGAACCAGACAAATAGCTACTGCCTTTAAAAATCATTTAGTGAAAAGAAGAGATTTCTTTAATTCAATAGTTTTAAATGTGAATGCACTCTGGTCTTTCAACCTGGATCAGTTAGTTTGATTGTTGTTTGGGATAGGGAGAAGTGATTAGAATTATATGTTATAATATTCAATCTTTATGCAATTCTAGGAGTATTTTTCAAATCTTTGTTATTGGAGGTCAGGATTTATCTTTTTTCAATGATATTTATTGCCATTGTCATAATAAGTTAGGATATTGTGACTAGATAGATAGTATAATGTGGAAAGCATTTGCATGCACAAATACAAATACCATGTATATTGAGAATTATCTTTCAAATAACAGGTGAATCCATGCTGAAGAATTCAAGACACTCTCATGCTCACTTCTCGGAAACATATTTATGGATTTCCAGTTCTTCCTGAGAATCTATTGTTTCATTGGTAAGTTGTAAACATTAATATTAATATCATCTTGATGAAAGTCTCTTTGTAGGAAGCAAGATATGGCCAGCATAAGGTTCTACATTTTGGTGTCAGTGCATAAAAGCATGAACAAAATTACAGTTGAAGGAAAAATGCTATTTGTGAGCTAAATATTAATTTAAGGTAGTACACCCCGAATTAGATATATATGTGACATCAGATTTTTTCGCGCGTCACATTCATTACATATCCAAACTTATTCGGTCAACGTAAATTTTCAGCGGTGAACGTTCCCCCGAATGTTTACAACCTGGACCAAATAAGTTTGGATATGTATGAATCTCATTAGGGGTGTAGTACCTTAATGACCTTTGATATAACCTGATTTAAATCCTTTTCCCAAAATATTCTATTAAGGTTGGTGACCAAATTACCCATAAAGCTACAAAGGAGTTTGTGGTGCTTTGTCAATTTATTTTGATGTTGAAAGCACACACAAAACATTAAACCCCATGCTCCTGACCCCAAATCATATGACTTTTATAATTACAAATGTATTTTTGCTGTTCATCATATGCATTGCTGTGTTTGCCACATGTATCAGTTGTTTTATCATCAAAATTTGGGATTAAAGTGACATTTCAGAATTTTTTGTCATAAATTTTACTTTTATTTTTATCTGAAAGGGCATATTTCCTAATGAAAATTCTGAAAATTTCAAGCCAAAATATTGCGCCGGTTGCGAGAAATTTATATTTTTGTGTTAAAATTGAACAAATTGTTGTGGACAACAGTTCGGATTTATATGCACTTTATCGATTATGTCTCAACCTTAAATGTGTGTTTCTCGCTTATTGGCTACAACTTAAAAAAACTAATAGTATTTATACCCAACAGAATAACCAGTCTTGGCATCAAGACATACATTAAAAAATTGAAATTGGAATGAAATGTCCCTTTAAATGGCCCCAGTGTGTTCAAAGCAGTTCTTGTTTACAAATAAATATACTTTGTGAGTATGTTTATTTGCAAGTATTATTCTGAAAAGGGTCAAAAGTTAGAAAGTTTAGTGACTTTTTAATGAATTAACACTCATACTAACTGTTTTGTGTGTGTTTTTTTTTTCAGATTGATCTTCTATCAAAAGGAGTTGAATGAAGGTTTAACCAATTCATCAAGTAGACCAAACAGTGAAATGAAGCACATTGACTTGAATTGTTTTGTGCATTTTTATTTCAAAAAATAAAACAAGTGTATGAAAAAGCAATGGTGGTGGTACTTGAATCAATGGCAAAATTATCACACATCTTAAACCAAGGGCGGATCTAGGGATGGGGTCAGGGAGCCATGACCCCCCTGGAATTGATCAAAAATTGAATTTTGACTATATAAAACATATTTAACACACATTTAAGCCATTGTTTGGGCTTTGACCCCCCCCCCTGGAAAAAAATCTGGATCTGCCCTTGGCTTAAACCTATTTTGTTAATCCTTTCCCAAATAATACCTGATTCTGAATAAATGTCATTTTGAAAGGCATAGAGAGAAAAGAAGAACATGCTGATACCCAACCTGTTTTCTACTTTTCTTTGAAGGCTATTCATGTTAGTAGATTTAGATCTACATCCAACTTTCTACACTTAGTAGATCTAACACTCTCAGTAATTTTATGCCCCGCGTCCATTTACAGTGGCGGATCCAGGATTTCTAAAAGGGTTCGTTTTGCTATTAATATACAATTTTGACTGAATTTATGCATGAAAATGAAAGAATTAGGCTTCAGGGGGGGTTCGTTTGAACCCCCCCCCCCCCGAACCCCCTCTGGATCCGCCACTGATTTACAACTAACATTCAACTTGATTTCTACTCGGGATGAGCAGCTGGAGGCTTGGATTGGATGTTATGTTCGTACCTGTATGGAAAATGCAAGGAGAATGATTTTGAGTTAACCAGTTGCAGCATCGTAACAGAGAAAGTGTTTCACCTTTTCCCAAACAAGCCCCATTTTGACGTCCCTAATAAAACAAGGTTTGCTAAATATTGAGACAAAAGAAGAAATCCACGTTGAAAATCCACAATTCTTCCTTTTGTCCCAATAGTTTCAATGCTGGGTTTTCTATCAAAATCTAATTTGCTGTCTTCAAAGCCTTTAAATCTGCTAAATGAATGGGGTCAAATGCGTTATACAATCAAGCGTAAACAGCTCTTTTGCTTTGTTTGGGGCTTGTGAAATGTAATGAACCTTGCCCCTTTCATTCGTTTTGGATACCTAAATCCATGCAAAAGTTTCCCAAATCGCATTTTTGCATCAAAATGCTAGAAATGTGTACAAATTTCGTATTTAACCGGCGGCCTTAACTAGAGCGTATACGTTGCTAGGTAGTGTTTGGGAAGCGGAGCAACAAGCTTATCGGCGGTGAATAAATGACGCGCTCTGATTGGATGAAACTATCAGTAGCGGAACGGTGCATAAAATAGCCTAGATCTACCTGTCAAATTTTCCCGCCAAATAAAAACACATGACTGTCACGTGACTATTGATTTTTCAATATATTTATAAGGGAAACAACTCTGCGAAAGCGATTCTTTCGAATCATTCTTTCGAACAGTTCAGTCATCTGTTATATAAAAACAACAGTTATCATAAATTTCTTTTTTTTTTCACATACTTCATACATGTTTTTTGCTGCGAAATTAACATGCTGTTCCACAAGTAGTGTCTATATTTATAAATTATATTTACGTCCCATTGTATCAGAAGACGAGGTGGCCGAGTGGTTAAGGCGATGGACTGCTAATCCATTGGGCTCTGCCCGCGTGGGTTCGAATCCCATCCTCGTCGAATAATTTTTTTTCATAATGTAGAAAGAAATTTTTTGGGACAAAACATTGAAACTGCAGGGTTATTTTTTCTCCTTTTCACCCAATATATTTTTAGCTGTAGGCCTATTGAAAACAAAATCAATTCTGTATTTTATTTCAATTCTGTTCTCTTTACATAGCTCAGCTTTTAAAGTGGAACAGCCCTGAGTCCAACGTTTTGACGTTTGGGAATCATGCCGACTGAAATATTTTCATAACCTTTCTTATGGCCGTGTTGAAAATGCTTTTGTCAGGCCCGTTGGAAGTAATTTCATATGGGGGCTAAAGCCCTTGTTCTTAATTGGGGGGGGGGGGGGGGGGGGACGGGGTCTAATTTGGATTTTCCAAAATTTTCAGTGTAAGATTAAGAAAATTTAGCATTTTTGGCCAACGTTGGGGGGGCTAAGGGGGCTAATTTGGATTTTCCAAAATTTTCAGTGTAAGATTAAGAAAATTTAGCATTTTTGGCCAACGTTGGGGGGGGGGGCTAAGCCCCCCTAGCCCCCCCCCCCCCCGTTCCTACGGGCCTGTTTGTAGTACGTCCTGTTTGACATTCCCTACACTGGAAGTAGGCCTAACCTTTGTAAACTCTTCCACAAACAAGACATAGCTTTGACGTCTTAATCTTAAATCTAATTAACGGACTTGAGGAAACATGGCGACAAAAGAAAAAATGCTGACAATCCCCTTTTGTCAATATTTCTCTGCTGCATCGTTAGGTCTACTATGCTTAACTAGGCTTATACATTAATCATTTCTTTGATATCAATTTGTCCATTGCAGCTTTGAAGTTGTAAAACACAAGATCATTTCTTTTCTATTTTGTAAAATGTGAAAAAAATGTTGCGGTTGTCTTTAACAGCTTTCGATCTTACCCCCTCAGAAATTTTGTCTCTGACAAGAGATTTTAAAGGGACCCGTGCTAGGTTGTTGTAGGTACAAACATATCCAGGAAATATCGTATGGAATCAAGGGCGGATCTAGAAGGGGGGTCGTCGGGTCCGGACCCCCTGGCATTGACCAAAAATCAAATTTTTGACTGTATAATATTACATAAAAAGGAAAAAATCCTTGATCCGCCCTTGGGAATAGTCAACCCGTATAGCTAGTTTATTTCTGTCAAAGGAAATTTAGAATGAAGTTCATTTAGACATTCGAAATCTAGACCAAGTCTGTATATAATTAGCTGATCCGCTCTTTATATCTGTAGTAACAATTATGGGAAACTGGATGGATGGATAGTGAAAAGTTTGGTTTAGTCTCTAAAATTCCCTTCCTTTTGGCATAGTGCAATGCGCCACACAACAATGCAAACTCTGACTCTCCCCATTTTGTTTTTATCCATGAAAAACCCAACACGATACCCTGAAGGAATCCAAACCCTCTAAAGCACAAAAGAGCCAGGAGCGAAATTTGGAAAGTGACAATAATTCCTAAAGTGTGTTACATTTATATTCCAAATACAAACAAGTATAAGCATTTTTGCGGTTTAGAATTTTGAATTATTGCGTACTTATGGAAATATTTGACAAAAATGTTCAAAATTACCTCCCTTGCATATGAATATAGAGTAAAAATATAATTTTGTAAATCCTTTTCTTCTTGAAGCGTAGCCTAATCTTGAAAACCGACACCGTGAATCAACTTATGTGAAGTGTATTTACAAGTGTGTGTAATTTGATGCATTTCGTATGGCTAGAAAGAGCTGGAGGGGGGTGTCAGGGTCTGTAAACCTTAATACAATATACATGTAATTAGACACCACTCCAGTCAAAAGATTCTTGGACGACAAAAATAATATAAGTGAAACAGGACGAAAGCTTGACGTCCTAGTTCAATATGGAAAAAAGAAGACAATGTTGGTCAAGAATTTCTCTCTTTTCGCTGGATGTTTCCATGGCGTAATCTATCTTACAATGCGTCTAAACAATGGCTTGCTTGGTAACGGGTTAAGTCATCTAAATTCTGTAAAACTACGAAATGTTCTAGGTGGTCTGGTAATGGGGACATTCTACAGACGACAAAATATGTGTTAATAGCGATACGATTCATGTATATGATATTTATGTAGCTTAGAAAATATATTCATCAAAAAAAGTTAAAGACCACTAATTCAAAATAAAATATTCTAATAAATTCATTCATGAGTTGCAGCATAATGAATGGTAATCATTCCTCCGTAACAAGTCATAGGAAGATTGTAAAATTACCGAAATTAAAATTGTAAGAGAATTTGATATTGCACTACCCCATCAAAATGCTTGTTATTACATGTAGTAGGTGGGGGCAATTTGTAGAAAATGTCCCCGTTTCTCAAGATTTTGCACTGAAAATTCACATGCTTAGCCTGCATGGCCATCTGATGCCTTTATAACTCCAATGCTATATGAACAGAAGCTTGAAATCAACTTCCGGTTCCGGCATGAAGGGATCTAGACAATGCATCTGGTGTCACTCCTCAACGAAACGGGCCTATTAAATATATAGTAAAATGGGTCAATTTAGCAGCTTCTAGCTTCTCTCAGAAGTCTTTGTGGCACATTTTACTTAGTCTGCCTGATAGAACATTCCTTTGTCTTTAATTTACTACCAAGAAAGTGGTACCAATACCACTATCAGCTAAAATCACGCACCCGTGAACACAGCCACCCTTGCAATTTGTCATCTCTTTCGGGATCTGCATGTGACACACCCCCATGAAAGGTCACGACCGCGCTAGATACTAGTTCCCGACAAATTCATTAAAATACATCCTAGCAGTACATTGATGGTCTGCCAGTATGCAGAACCACAGTTCATGGATCTGCCTATTCTATAGACACAGAATCAATGCAACAAAAGGAGCGAATCCATTTTTGACGGAACTATGTTTGTATACTACGACCCGGAAGCATTTCCCGTTGTGGAGTGTCTCCTTCTACCGGGACCCGTTTAAAGGCTTCCCACATGTCTGTGTGACCATTTTGGACAGTGATAGTCTCACACATGTTTAATGAGTTTCATGTTGGGAAAGCTTGCTAACCTTTCTATGAGTCGTGCTTTTCCTGCTTCAGAACATGCTAGCCGTGTGAAGACGAGCGTTAGGCGCCTATCGTCCTCCATTAAATTACGCAAAAGACGAACAGCACAATCTTTTATGTTCAAACAACAAAAATCATATAAGTTCTAAGCTCATAAACTGTGCGCATGCAGGCTTGGGTTGATTTTGCATTAACTTTCAACGTCCACACGACAACTTTCACCTTTCGAATTTGATGTCTATTTAGAGAAACGACAATTGAAAGTTGTGATAGAAAACCTAAGTCGGAAATTCCATAGTGTTTCCTCAGAAAAATGGCGTTTTAAAGATTTATATAGTGTAAAAGACAATAGGCGAAATGAGCCATTTGTACTTGTGTGGGTTGGTATGCTAAAATGGTTCTACGGAACTTTACTTCCATCCTAACAGATTTTTGACCGGTCATCGACATAGAGGTGAGGTTCTCGTCAGATAAGTTTATCCATTATGTGGTGCTAGTGTTCCTAAATTCATTTTAGGGGACAATAACGACATTCCACACATGGTTAGTATTGTCACTGGGTTTTTTAGAGGGGGATATGCAAATTGTGCATTGGCCAATAAGCTCTCCGCACGCGAATCATATTGAGAATGTGTAGGAATATCATTAGAGCAAAGGATCTCTACTCATAAAGTTCCACCAGTGCTGCTGGAAGCTCTCAAAGTGGGGCTGGCATAGCGTAAATCCATACAGGACACTAGATGTAAACTTTTAAATTCTAGGTTCAAGTTAATCAAACTGGCTATACGCGTAATTTTTTTAAAGAAAATCCAGAGGAAAGGGGCTTTTTCTGAAAGTTGCTTTCCCACCCATTCCAGGCAAAAAATCTTTTTACAGGGTACGGTTAGGTCTGTTTTTCTTACAGTTTTAATTTTGGTTAACTTGTCTATCTACTAATCAACTGATTATGAAGAAAGGATAATAGTTATCATGCAACAAATCATTTATAAGTAGTTATAAGTATTAAGGAATCTCAGGATATAGATGAAGAAAAAAGAGGACAAGCTTTCTTCTTTTTGTTCTCACTGTTTATCAAAGGTTTCTCTAAAGACTCTCTAAAAAGTTTTTGAAAATGTTCATTTTTGTTGCGACAGCTTAGTTGTTGATTGATTGGGGTTTTCGCATTATTTCAACTGCTATAGTCATATCGCAACAGCTAGAGCACCTAACCGTGGACTCCTGTCTCTCAATTCAGTAGGTTAACGACCATCAAACCATTGGTCGGAGGCAAATGTCAGAAAGGATGTTTGCCGCTGCCGTGGATCGAGTTTCACATAGCATGATTTCTAGGACATTTGAATCACGTCAATACTCGAAGCAAATCGATTGAAAAAAAACAGAGAGAGAAGGAGAGGAAAATCCACATTTTATTTCCCATACTTTCGCGGGATGGGTCCGGGCATCCGGACCCTGGAATTTGTAAAAAAAAATGTCAAAGGAATTCTAGGCAATGTTCATATACTAATGCAGCCCCCGGAAAACACGGGTCCTTCTACGAAAATGTTCTAGATAAACACATACCATGGACATTGGTGAGTCTTCTCAAAGCTTCAAAATTAGTGATATTTTTTGTAGAAGGCCTCCGAAGGAAGCCATGGAAACCACGAAGAAAAGGGAGAAAATGCAGATTAGCATGTTTTCTCAACGCCTATCCATTACGGACAACAAAACCAGGTCTTGGTCGGAAAATGGCTAAAGCCATTCATTCATTCATTCATTCATTCTATCATTTATTCATTCATTTATTCATTCATTCATATCGTATATACTTGAAACTTGTCAAAAGGTAATCGAGCTTTGGTGAATTTTCGATAACTCATGTGACCGGTTAGAAAACAAATGGAAGTAAAGAGAATAGAAAAAAGTCAGGGATTTACAAGAGATTGTGGATCTTTTAAATTAAATAACACGTGAAAAGGTTCTTGACGATCGAACAATATTTTTTCATGACTCGATGTAAAAAAGAATCCATCTGATCCATCGAATCCCTGATTTTTACACGTTCTCTGCAAAAACTCGGTGGAGATTGTGCATGATGGGATGGATAACGAATACGGACAAATTTGCCTCGCTTCAGGTAAGAAATTGTGCATTTATTTTCTTATTTCTGCGTCTATTTCCAAGCGGTTTGTTGCATGTACCCCGCATTACTGAGCACTTTCCTCTGATATATGACTTGTTTGTAGAATCTTTGTACTTTGTCCAAAAATTGATCCCAACCGACCTGAAAAACGACACAAAATTCAGGCACTTTTTCTAGTCGGTTGGGATCGGTTTTTGAGAAAAGAACAAGGAGTTTCCAGATAAGTAATACATCTGAGAAAAGGGCTCAGTCAGACGGAGTACATGCAACAAACCGCATGAAAATTGACGCAGAAAGTTATTGCACAAATTCTTACATGAAGCGTGGTTAATTAGGCCGTAGTCGGTACCATTTCGCTTTCTGGTCGGTTGGGACAATATTTCGGAAAAAGTACCATGAGTTATCTAATATGTCATACATACCGATGAAAGAGCTCGGTAAGGCGGGATATATTTTGAAGATTGGCGCACAAATAAGGAAGTTATTGCAAAATATCTTACCAGAATCGAGATTATTAAATAATCCATTTTTATCCGTATTCGTTATCCATCCCATGATGCACAATCTCCACCGTGTAAACACTAATTTCAAATCGGCCACGTATTAACAGATTTATTTGAGATTCTCTGTCGTCGTCGTCGTCGTCGTCGTCGTCGTTGTTGTTGTTGTTGTTGTTGAGGAACCACGTGATTTCCCGTCGTGTACGCGGTCTCGAATTTACCCTGTCGTTCACTTTGTTGTATACCGGCCGACACTTGACACTAGACGCTACCTTTCAGAACCTTCCCAGACAAGACCGGGCTCTGACGTCCCTAAAAGAAACGACATATAGGAAAGCATTGGTGCAAAAGAAGAAAATATAGATATGGAGATATTTTCCTCTTTTGTCTCAATGTTTCCCACGCGTTTTCTGAACAGAATGTAAAACCAAGTGTTATCTGAGAAATGGTTGATATAGGGGTAGGCTACTTCGTTGTTGTTCCTTTTTTAAGACATCTTCTTCGAAGTGATCTCCTCTTCATCAAGATTAAAGCTGTTTCCCTTTGCATAGCGCTGCTTTTCAACGAAAACCTCGTAACTGCAGCTTGTTTTAAGCTGCAGTTACTAGGTTTTCGTTGAAAGGCGACGATAAACCGCTGTTTGAAGTTTGCCTTTGGCGTTTGGAGGTGACTTGCAATCAAATGATTGTCAACAAAACACATGAACAGAAACGACATAATGGAAGGAATCGAAATTTATTTAGCACATTCAGATTTACATAGGTTTGAGTTGAAGGATAAGAAGGAGAATAATAAAAAATATTGTAGAATACGCTTCTGATGGTACAAAATTCTCTATAAAAGTGCAAAAAATGAAAATAGAATAAGGAAAATAGATTGTATTTTAAGGAATAATTTTACCAAAATGTCGATTGACGAAATTACAATTTGTCTCGAAAAAATCAAAGGCAGAATTTTTTTAACAGTGTTGGATTCCACGGTATTTCGAAAGATCTTTGTTCACGAGTAGTTAGTTGTAGCGTATATTTCTTCTCTGAAAACGATCGTTTAGATGTTATTTTGTTGGTAATCCTACATGCCTACTTGTTATGTTTACTGCTGTCATTCATGTTTCTCGTTATAATTGTAATTCTTCACTACATGGAATTTCTGCTGTACATAGTCACCAAAGGTGATATATCCCCGTTTAATCGATTATACGTTGCTTTTAAAAGACGGTAAAAAATCGCTTTTCTTCTAAAACCTCGTAAATGCAGCTTGTATAAAGCTGCAGTTATGAGGTTTTTAAAGAAAATCGACCATTAAGTCGATAAAATGTAGACATTTCATCACCTTTAATGGCTATATGCAGCACAATTTTCATTAAGTCAATTTCGCATCATTTGGTCTTTGTTTTTGCTTAATCTAGCGTTTATTTATCGCCGGATTCAGATTCGCTTGAGGGTTCGGAGTGGCTGGAGGATTCCGACTTGCTAGAGGACGAGTCACTGGATCCACTCTTGTGTTCATAGTCACCCTTCAGGTCGTCCCATTGCTCATAAGCATGCATGTACTCCTCGCCTGCTGAGCACACCTTGGAGGCCACCCTGTAACAAAAAGAAAATTTAATATCAGAAGTTGACTAGACTCTACGTTAAAACAGTAAAAGAGTACAGTTTGGTTTAACCCATTAGATCTACCAGACGACCAAGGTTTGGACTATTCCAATTTGAAAGGTGTTGCAGACGACAATTTCAAGGTGATGGAATTTAAGTAATCTTTTCATTTTAGGTAAGGAAACGTTGTGGTAAAAAAAGAAATTGCTTGTCTCAAGCAATTTCTTCATTTTCCACAATGTTTTCCCAAGCCTGTTTGTGAGGGAGTTAAAGTGCGTCAATGTGCAGTAATGGGGAAAAGTCTCAAACGTACGAACAAGTTCCTATTCAAGCGATTTTCCACTTTACTCCACGACCATGGACCCATATTATGAACGATCTTACGACCAATTGGGCATGAAAAAATAATGGTGAATTTGTCATACGATCTTTGCTAATACGGTACTCTGTGGGTTTTTACTTCGACTTAGGGCATTCCACCTCTAATGCTAATCACGCGACGTCGTAACATTCCACCGCCGAATGTTTACGATGTCGCCCGAATGGGTTTGAACATGTTACACGAATTTAAACGAGGTAGCACGAATAATTCCGACGTCGCATCAATCTTGTTAGAGGTGGACTACCTTAAGCAGTAATTCGACTACACCGATGTCGAGATAACGAGTACCAACATTACTTACAAGAAGAAAGCACGTCCGAATACATCCTCACTTTCCATAATATAGTCGACCATTTTTTCAATCTGTTTATCCCTGCCCTTTATTTCACCGATTGCCTCAATCAAAGCATAACCTTCATCATTCAGGTTCTTTTCTTCCATTTCTTGGGTTTCCTAGTAACGATTCAAAAATACATAATTGGTGTTCAGTAACCAAAAATAATAACAATAATAATAATGATAATAATAATAAAGAGTTTCTTCTAAAACAATGATAAGCATACAAATGCTTATTTACTTTTTGCACATTAAATCGGCACAGCAGATTTTGAAAACAAAAAAAATGCCTGGATTAAAAGATATGTTATACGGTTTTCTTTAAATTATCTGGGCTAACCCACATAATAACGCTTTTTGGGACACAACGGGATGAAGGTTATGGAAAACATTGTAGAAAAAGGATACTTGCTTCTGACAAGCAATTTCTTTATTTTCCAATTCTAATCAATCTAATTTTTGCTTTCTAATCAGAAAAACAAAAAAATATATAAACTTCAATTTACTCGAAATTGTCGTAGGAAACATCTCTGAATTTATCATTTCACAAACGAAAAAAAAGTTTGTACTTGCTCAAATTCAAAGGTGTTACAGACGACAAAGATAGATTTACGGGCAGCATGAAATCGTTCTCGAGCACCAAAGCTCAGAAAGCATAAAACGTAGAAAATCGTTGCTTTGCAACAAAAAGTTCGCAACTACAGTTACGAGGTGTTTGTTGAACAGCGACGAAATGCTGGCTACAGTGGTGCTGGTCATCACAGACGGGTGTTGTTGTTGTTGTTGTTGTTTTCAGTTGGAGGGGCCACAGGGACACCATGTGAATTGCTTCGCTCTCGCATGCTAATACTCACGTTTAGGTTCATGGCCTTGCCATAAGCCATGTAAGCATCGACTCCCAAACACAGAGCATCGACGGCATCTTTGAAGTTCTTCATCTTCGCCTGAATATAATGATAACAGCCAGAATTAGGAGGGAGTGACGGCTTTTCAAAATGTTTTATGCCATTTATTGTTCAACAAACCCCATGTTGTGGGAACCCATTGAAATTTTCTGATCGAGACGATTACAATGAGTACCCACAACATAGGATTTGGAATTAAGATAACAAAGATAGAATGTCTTTAATCATGGCAAATAATAATTATGATAGATCAATACGCTTTTTAATGATGAATTATGAAATGATTTTAAAAGCGCGAATGTGTCATACTTATATAAGGTTATCTAGCCCTAATGATATTCACACGACATCGGAATTATTCGGGCGACGTCGTAAACATTCTGCGGTGGAACGTTCTGGACACCGCCGAATGTTTACATCGTCTCCCGAATAGGTTCGGATACGTGAAGCATAACATAACATACGCGAAGAATGTTAACGAATCTAATTGACCTACGTTGTAGTTCTTGTATGTCTCTGAGATATGGGCCACTTCCATGGCGAACTCCCACTTCATCATTTTTTCCAGTTTCTCCATGTCATCTTCGCTGATGCTATCGTCATCACCACGGTCACCACGGTTACCGCCGCCATAGTTACCACCCATGTTGCCGCCCAGGTTCTGCCTGAATGTGGAAAAAAAGGTCGTCCAGAAAAATGTGTCGGTTATCAGCATTTCTTATTTGTCTCAATGTATTCCCAATAACCTTCCCATAAGAGGCACCAAAAATGTCTTGTGGTTTCGGAAAGTGGAAAAGAAATTAAGATCTACTAGACTAGATTTTTTTAAAAAAAAAACGTTGCACTCTGTCTGAAAACTGAGGAGTGTCAGATGTGAAAGATATGACAAATTGAAAGATTCTTTATACTTCTATCAACATTTGCAGAAACTCTTTCCCTAACACCAAACCCTTTGCTGTTCGAATTTGGAAGCCGTTGGAGACGGGAAATAGATGTTAATAGATTTAGGATTTGTGTACAATATCATAAAACACTGAAACAATAGAACAAAAGAAGACATCAGCGTAGTTTTTTTTCAGTCACATTGTTTTCCTAAGCTCTTTCTTTTTTTGGGGTGGGGGCGGCTTAAATGTTATTTAACCCTTTCCCAAGCAAGACCTGGGATCACATTATTATCAAGAAATATTGAAGGAAAGAAGAAAATGATGATTATCAGCATTTTCGTGTTTTTCACCCTTTTATTAAATCTTCCTCCATTTCAGATGTGAAATCCATGGCTTATTTGGGATAGGATTAACATATTCCATATAATGGTGCATTTTGACGCATTGTAAGATAAAAGCTCTGGAAATTATTATCAAAATGACAAGCAATTCCTTCATTTCCCATAATGTTCTATCCACCAAAAAAGACACAAATAATGTAAAAATCCATTCACTTGAAATTGTCGCCTGTAACATCTCTTAAATTGGTCCAGTTTGTTAATTCTGCATCTGGTAATGCGTTATGGTAAGTAATGACATTATGTTAAGGTGGAATACCCGTAATATGATTCGCGCGACCTCGAAATTATTCGGGGGCGGTCGAAAACATTCGGCGGTGAAACTTTCCACCGCCGAATGTTTACGACCGCACCCGAATAGGTTCGGATACCTAACGATGACGCTCGGAAAAAAATCCGATGTTTTGTGAATCTCGAAATTGCCACGTTACGGGTATTCTACATGAAAACACTTACATCAAAGCCATCATGAACATTCTCAAGACCATGGTGATGAGTGGCTGACCACCCATGGGTCCTCCGAGACCCCCCATGGTCCCGCCCATGTGGTGACCGCCCCAGTTCACCTGGCCGCCACCCATTTGACCGCCGCCCATCTGTCCCCAGTTTCCATGACCACCTTGTTGTCCTCCCATATTCCAGCCCATGTTACCTCCCATACCAAGAAGGTTGCCGAGCTGTGACAAAAGAGGAAAAATCACACAATGTAACCATTTTTAAAGTTTAGTCATCTTAACTTTATATAGAATAGAAAACATTAGATGCGCGATAAGAAAAGGGGGCATATGACTTATGAGACCAACACGAATCGAGATCAGCCTGTACATATGCATGCGAATAAAGGCTAGTCTTGATAAAATCTACGCCGTTCTCTATTTCAGATTTTTCATTACATTATCAATTGTAAGGGGTAAAATTGTTCCTGATCATCCTGCATCTGAAATTCGTGCCGTAGTTGTAAGGATTGTCATTTTACCTCGAAATATTCGGCGTTCGACTGATCAGACTTTACTTATCTTTACTTCTTATCAAGCAATTTCATAATAGAAATATAGAGGTGAAAAGGAATCAGCAATCCCTCCCCTTTCCTACTATATTTTAAATGCTACATACATTGTATTTATTTTGAAATACTTTTATAAAGCCTTATTTTTTCTTACCATTGATGAGATTGAAACCAATTTAAATCACGACATAAGAAAATAAATCGACAAAACCTATCATGATCATGTCGGGATAACGAGTGCCAGCTGTAGTGGTAGGCCTATATCACAAATGCTTCAGAACGTATGATTTCATTTAGTTATGGAAATTTAAAACATAAATCAGAGATGATTTTCATACATACCAAATTCATGCCGCCGCCGCCCATGTGTTGGTTCACCATACCACCACCCATGCTGCCCCATCCGTTGCTGTTCCATCCGTTGCCCATGCTAGCCCCATGAGCAAAGGCTCCGGCGACGAGCACCAAACACAGACTGATCTGGGTGTACATTTTGCTGAAATATAGATAATGCATAGCGAGACACACTCTTACGGAACGGATCTGTAAAAATAACACCGAAAATTATGTTTCTTGTTAACGAATTTGGGATTTAAGTGTTCTCAACCCTTCCACTAAACAAACCGTGGTTTCACGTCACCAATTTAAGGTATCCGACCCCTCAAAAGCACCAAAGAGCCAGAGGCGAAATTTGAAAAGTGCTAATAATTCCCAACTGTGTTATAAATGGACGTCGAGACGTGAGCCGCGACGAAAGGTAACGGTATATTCCAATACATGTAAATAGGGAGGAGTGCCTATTTTCCACAGAATAAAAGCGAACAATGACATGTATTGCGTGCTGTCTAAGATGCCTTGTGAGTTCAGTAGCTGTATCCAGATAATACTTTGTCGATTTATTACAGGGACACGGGTTCGAGTCACATATTTTTATAACTCGAAATCCCTCTTCCCCCGTCAATTTAGACTCGCTGATCTTTGATCATTCACAGGTCGTTGTCTATCTATACATTTCCATTCCAAATACAAACAAAAGCATTTTGTACGGTTTAGAATTTTGAATTGATGCATACTTATGAAAATATTTGACAAAAATGTTCAAAATTACCTCCCTTGCATATGAATTTAGAGTAAAATAATATTTGTAAAATATTTTCTTCTTGAAGCATAATCTTGAAATCCGACACGGTGAAGCAACTTATGTGAAGTGTATTTACAAGTGTGTGAAATTTGATGTATTTCGTTTGGCTAGAATGTGTAGATTTTTTCAGGGTCTATAAACCTTAAAAAACAAAAACACAAAACATCTTGAGGTATCTGAACCCACAAAAAACACCAAAGAGCCAGAGGCGAAATTTGAAAAGTGCCAATAATTCCTAAAGTGTGTTATATTTCTATTCCAAATATAAACATAAGCATTTTGAACGGTTTAGAATTTTGAATTCATGCATACTTGTTGAAATATTTGACAAAAATGTTCAAAATTACCTCCCTTGCATATGAATATAGAGTGAAATAATAATTATTTGTAAAATATTTTCTTCTTGAAGCATAATCTTGAAATCCGGCACGGTGAAGCAACTTATGTGAAGTGTATTTACAAGTGTGTGTGCAATTTGATGCAATTCGTATCGTTAGAAAGTGCTGTTTTTTTTTCAGTGTCTGTAAACCTTAAGTAAAAAGGATAGGCCTACTGAAAATTGAAATTGAAATCTTCTTTCTTTTCGCTTAAATCCTCTCAATATCATACTGATTTTATAATTAAGAAATTCTACTCCATTACTTCGTTTGCCCGCCGTTTTTTCCGTTTTGGTAAAGAGCGAAAGCCCTTCAAAAGATGGATACAGTTCCAAACAATCTAATTAAAATTTAGATATAATCTTTCAGTAACATCTAACGACCACCCGTTAGGGGTCATCTTCTGTGACCTTTCTTTGGACCAATCAGATTGTAGCTTTGGAAAAGTTGAAAGAAATTTGACATGCGCACGGACATGTGCACTACACTTCCGTTTCTAAGGATAACAAGATTAGTAGCCATGGTCGCCTCCAGTGCGGTGATTTCACTACAAAGACAAAGACCAAAGTCCATTAATTTTTAGAGCAAAGATATGGCGTTTATGGAGTAGATAGTTTTCGGTAAATTTTTGACACTAGCGGTAACAGTTTTATGCGCCTAACGGTCATAAGGTCAAAACTAAAATAACTAACTAGGTCATTAAAAGCGTCCCATTCGTTCATTTAAAGGGAATGGTTCCTCTTTTTTTTAACAAATCTTTATAACAGGATAAATAGAATAGATGGTTACTGTCTGTAGATGGAAAAAATATATCCGGCGCGGCTTCAGAAATTTATCCGGTTCACCTACGGCGCACCGGATAAATATTCCTCCGCCTTGTCGAATATTATTTTCCATCTACAGACAGTATAGCGGACGAGAATTCACCTGGCAGAGCATTACATTCGTTTAGCATGGGCAGCTCTGCCAGGTCGATTATCGTCCGCTATAACTTTCTCCTAAAAACCTATTTATACATTCATCATGCTAACCCGATATAAAGCGATGTCAACTTATGAACGTATAAAGGATATATTTTGGCAATTTAATTACTTATGAAGAGAAGCTTGATTAGCTCAGTGGTAGAGCGTTCGACCTGTCATACAGACCACCGGAGTTCGATTTCCGCGTTGGGTACATTTTTTCCTACTATTTTTTTTTTTTTTTTTTTTTTTTTTTTTTGCATTTTTCAAACAAAGCGATTTTAGAAATCTCGCAAGAAATAAAAGCATAATTGATAATTGTATTTTTATTACGTTTTTGCATTTTCTAGAATAATTTGTTATGAAACTGTTAATTTAAAAATAAATAGGGGGACAAAAAATGTAACTGGAGTGGGATTCCAACGCTTAACCTCTGGCATTCTAGTCGGCAGCTCTATCACTGGGCTATTCAGCCAGCTGGTTACAAACGCGTCAATATATAGTTTATAGCATATATGTTCAAAATTAAACACCGCTTTATTTCAGGTTAGCGCGATGATTATATAAAACTGTTACTGCTAGTGTCAAAAATATACCGAAAACTATCTACTTCATCAATTAATGCCATATGTTTGCTCTCAAAATTGACGGACTTTGCTCGGTGTCAAGTGCATGTCTATCAACCGCAGCCATTTTGGTGTTGTTGTCAAGGACAACAGACCTGCGTTTGCAACGAGCGTTTTGATTGGTTTGTGTAAAAAATAGAAAAAAAGGACTTTCTCGGGTCACAGAAGATAATCCCTAATGGGTGATTCTCAGATGTAACATTATGAAATAAGATGAAATAAAATGCATCTGAATTCATTCAGATTGCAGTTCCAAATAGTATGTATTTTTAATCTTCCCGTTGTAAAGCAGAACAGCAAGTCTTATCACAAAATATTATTTCTAGTTTTGACAATAGGCTACAGAATATTAATTCATTCCCAAAGAAGACCTGGGTTTGACGTCCATAATATATTGAGCTTGGGAAAACATTGATGCAAAATAAGAAAGTGCTGATAAACAGCAAGTTCTCCTTTTGCCTCGATATTTTATGAGCTATATTAAACACAATACACAAATACCGTCTTTAATAAATCCATTTTGTCATCTGCAGCTCCTTTGAATTTGGAGCAACCCAAAAACCTAAAAAATCGGTGTTGTAATACGCACATAAATTGTCGTCTGAAACGCCCATCAATTTGAACCAGTCTAGTATTCCATTGTCTAAGAACAATTTGAAGAAGCCAATAAGAAGAAATAACACGGTCTACATGTATGGCATTCTTACATAATTTAGCGAAACTTTCAGATTCAGGCAATCCGTTTTATTTCCCAACAAAGATTATCAATTTTCATTTGGTTCATCTGTGTAACCCTTTCCCAAACAAGACCTGGTTTTGACGTCCCTAATTGAAATGGCTTGGGAAAACATTGAAACAAAAGAAGAAACTGCTGATAACCAGCAGTTTCTCCTTTTGTCTCAATATTTTCTATGCCATTTTTACACAAATTTTGTTTTCAATAACATCCATTTTGTCATTTGTGGCAGTCTTTGAATTAGAACATTCTAAATGTTTGCCGTTTGGGAAAGGGGTAAATAAAACGAAACCAAATGGGTGATTAACTGCGACTTGTGAAGTGTGTTCAATGAGATATTAGTCCACGCATGGCAGCAAAATATCAGACTTAGCCAAATTCAAAGATGTTACAGACGACAATTGTACGTGAATCAAATTTTATATTTTTCTTTGTCTTTCTGTGTTGAAAACATTATGGGAAAAGAAGACATTTCTTGGCACAGGCTTTTGTTTTTGTTTTCCAAAATGGTTTCCAAGTGTGTACCTGGTGGATAGCCAAAAAGCGTCATTGTTTGGGAGAATGGGTTAAATCCAATGAATGAGAATGGGCGCACAGTTTTAAACATATAAACTATAGTAAAATTTGATATATATTTTTATAGTCATAAACATCAAAAATATATTTCTGGCGAAAACTGAAACATAAAATAACCATGATAGAGTATATTGTGACCCAATGAAATATTTTATTTATTTTTTCGCCTCATCTTGACAGCACTTTCTTTTCAATATGTTAGAGAGACATCACATTCCCATTTCAGTGATAAAAGCATGTCTTGATGGCAAGATCAGTTGTTCTAATGGGTTTAAATGCTATCTTTTTTTAAAGATTGTTGCTGATAAGCCAATAAAACGCTTTTTAAATTCCATTTAGATCTACATCTGAACTAAGGTGAACAACAATTAGTTTGATTCTAACAAAAATAATTATTATATTCCTCGTAAAGGGCGCAATATTTTGTCTTGAAATTTTCAGAATTTCCATAAGAAATTAATATGTTCTTTCGAACAAAAATAAAAGTAAAATTTATGAAAAAACTATTTATGAAATGACTATTTAAGAAAAACACCGCAGACGAATTCACTTATTAATTACGACAAAACCTTACCTTTTGTGTGTTGCGGGATAGTTTGTGCCCGGGGTTTGGAACTGGGCTCTTTTATAGGGGATAATTAGGGGACGACGCCCCTCATGTGATTCTCTTCTTTACATACAAAAACGTGTGTCACGGCATGAATAAATGAGCCTTATTTAAAATTATTACGTAGATCAAAATATTAAACAAAAAGACACGATTTTGAAGTCAATTGTAGAAATATCTTTGGATTACATTGAGGCAACAGAGGAAATTGCCGATTTTCAGCATTTTCTGCTATTCCCATATTATTTTCTGTGCTATGACATATACATTGTCAACTTTTGATATCAACCATTTTGTCGTCTGCAACTCAAATTAAATCTGAAGAGTTCAATTTTTTTTTTGCCGTTTAGAAATGGTTAAGTCAGGTCTGGTGCTCTTCTAAACAGTGTTATACCGCATTGACCCATTACCAGCCGACTTGTCTGAATTCAAAATGTTGCAGATGACAATTTTAAGTAAATAAGACTTTGCATATTTTGTGCTTCTGGGTAAAGAAATCGTGGAAAATTAAGAAATTACTTTTCGCAAGCAATTTCTTCATTTTCCACAATGTTTTTGGATGCCTTTATGTTCTTCATTTTGTGGTAATGGGTCAATATCTGACTTCGTTTTATAGTTCGTACAATCTGTTATTCCAGAGAGGCATTGGATCGAACAAGCGACATTTTGGTACGAAGTCCAGAGGAATTCGCAAACGACAGAATATGGCGACCTGGACAATTGGAATTCTGCTGCATATGACTAGTGAATATTGATCAAGATAGGACTTATGTACGATATAGTACAGAAAATAGTGAGGGAAAATAAAAAATGCTGGTTATCAGCATCATATTATTTAATTATTATTATTTTTTTTTTTTTGCCTAAGTGTTTTTCCAAACCTTGTCTATTATGGACGTCAAAATCAGGTCTCAATTGGAAATAACATAACGCTTTCCCTGACAAGACCTTGTATTAACGTCGCCGATGGAACTGGCTTAGGAAAATATCGACACAAAGAGGAAAAATTGATGATATCAGCATTTTCTCCTTTTACTGCAATATTTTGCTTCCAATCAATCTTCTGCGATTCAAGTTGTCGTTCATTAATCATTAACAGACAGCAAAACTTTAGACTGGTCTAATATGATACAGGCGACTATTTCAAATGAATAAAAATTTACATTTTGGGGTCTTCTTTATAGAAAACATTGTGGTAAATGAAGAAATGGCTTGTGAAAAGCAATTTCTTCATTTTCAACGATGTTTTCCAAAGCAATCATAATGAGGGGAAGTAAAAATGGTCATTCTGTGGGAGTGGGTTAATAAACTTAATAGACAGATGTTTCCATTTGTAAATCTTGACCCTGATCAACAAGCGCTCTCTTGCACTGGCATTAACTTTTTGATTTTGGCAATCTAAATGCATAGCATAATTCCCGTTTTGTCACAGCTCGACAAAAATAATCAAAGAGATCTTTCCTTAAATAAATATTTAAATCACGAAAAAAGAACTTTAAATTTTGGAAATTAGATGCGGTTAAAAGTAAGGACGAGTATAAAATTGGCACGCATTATTAATTGTGACAAGGCGTTCCACAAGGGAATATCTTTCAACTGCTTTTTACAAGGTTGTCCTTTTTGTAAGACGCTTAAAACATTTAATTTGTCTTCTTTAGCTTACTTCTATCGTAAATAAGTTGCATGTACGATTTTTTATAGTTCTGTACCAAGCAGGAAAGCACAGCGCAAAAATGATAAAAGTAAGGGTTCATCATGTTCTTCCATTCCCTTTTCCAAACAAAGCTTGGTTTTTGATGCCCCTAATAGAGAAAAACACGGGAAAAATATTGAGGCAGAAGAAGAACATTCTGATGATCTAAATATTTTTGGACATAAGGCTCACCTTTTTTATATTAATACCGGTATTTATTTTGTGGTCTGTATGCCTATCAACTTTGAAATTGGAATAGTCAATTTTTTGCCGTTTTGGGTAAGGGTTTGATACTTTATAAACTAGGTTTGTCAACATAGGTGCTTGTTTGGATCAAATATTGTTCGGACCAAATAGGAGTAAGTTGAAAACACTTGGAGGCGCCAAATCAGGTTCCGGTCCGCCTGGTGAATTTTGGCCTGGAAGAAGAGGTCGTTTACCCTCACATTCCAATTTCATTAATGAGCCAGGATCTGGAAAAACGTCCCTTAAGGCTTTTGAGCCCAACATAGATCCAGATCAGCCTGTGCATACGCACAGTCTGATCAGGATCCATGTTGTTCTCCAATAGCTTCTTAAGGACCTGTAGAAACTAAACGAGAGCAGCATTGATGCATATTGGACTGCATTTGACAACAGGCTGATCTTCAAACTCAAATTTTAAAAATGCTTTAAGGGACGTTTTTCCAGATCCCGGCTCATTTATTTTTTCGTAGCACTTTCAGCACGTAAAATTATCATGTGTCTTTGGTTTTACAAACGCCATCTTCGTAAAACAAAGATTGTGTTACGAAGATGGCGATTGCAAAACCAGAGACATATAGGCTAATAACTTTTCATCTACATATCAGTTCTATCAGTCTTATTGCGCATTTAACAATAGCACTGGGAACCGCGTGACACAACACTCGTCAATAATTTTGTTAAAAAAGTAGTTGGGTTTTGTTGGATTTTAGAAAATAAATCGGCTGTTAAAAATATAATTGACGACCAAATAAAATACTGTTTTTACGTCAATAACTTTTTTATCGGCTGGTTTTCAAAAATCATTCTTATTCAACAAATCCCCGGTGTTTGGATTCTGGGGTGATAAAATGAACGCTCTAGGCAAATACGAACAAAGCCTGATTTTACCCTATTTCGGAAATCGGGTTAAGTTGTCACTTCATGGTAACTTCAACTCGTCAGGTATATTTTTTGTTTGATTTTCATCTGTTTGAGGGGTAAACGTTGAATACATTTTCCAACTTTGTTTAATAAGCACTTATGTCGAACAAAAAGAACTTTTCGACCAGGATCTGGGGGTCAAACAAAATATGATCTTGGGGTCAAATGAGGTGACCGATTTCTTAACCAATTACTGCACACTGACATCTTGTAACTCCCTCACGATAAAATGCTTGGGAAACATTGTGGAAAATGAAGAAATTGCTCGTGACAAGCAATTTCTCCATTTTCAACAATGTTTTCTGTCCCAATATGGAAATATTTTCAAAATTTCATCAACTTAAAATTGTCGCCGGAAACACTTTTCAAATTGGAACAGTACAAACTTTTCCCATGTGGTAATGGGACGCCCCTAAATGAAGGTATCGTCAGGTGTATTCCTGAAAAAATCTTCAGAATACGATATCATGGTGGAAAATATTAACCCCCCCCCCCCCAACGGCCGCTTTTGAGGGTAGTCGAAAATGTAAGCTGCTACAGACGCCATGTCAATGTAAATACAGAGATGATTTGTGTAAAATATAGCACAGAAAATATTTGTGCAAAAAGAGAAAGTGTTGATTATAAGCATTTTCTTCTTTTGCCTCAATGTTTTCCCAAGCCATTGATATTAGGGACGTCAAAACCAGGCTCCGGTTTCTCGGAAAAAACCCTTAAGTATATACTCATGAGTTCATGCTTAACTTCTATTGAATACCAATAAACGTTGATTGGTATTCTATTGAAGTTCGTGTGGATTTCGTGTGATTTGAGCACGGTGCTCAGATTTGAGTCTAAGAACGTACGTAAGTTTTTTTTTTCGAGAATTCGGGGTCAGGTCCTTTGTTTGGGAAAGAGTTAAAGGAACACACACACATATACTTCTTAGTATGTATACTATGGATTTAGCCCATTACCACATGAATCCAAGTTAAAGAAATTTTCTTGAAGAGTATCCTCTGCCTTCTTGTACAAAACCACGGAAAGTATAAGGGATGTCAAAGGGCTCTATTTTCCTATTGTCCTTCCCACGCAATGCCTGGTTTTGACCACCCCAATCAAGATCATCTTTGAAAAAATATAGAAAGTCGAGAGGAGCATTCCCGTAACAAGAAAGTTCCCTTTCTCTCGATATTTAACCTTAATATGGCATTTTTAACTGTATCATATCAACAGATAGGCCTATAAATAAGGGAAAGTATAACACTTTATTGTTTGGGAAAGGGTAAAGTCTCATTTTCTTGCAATGGACAATGAGTTTATATTTCGGGCGACCGAAGGAAAAGGATGACAAAAAGAATGTAATAATGAATGTATTTATTTTGGTATAAAAAGATTATATTTAACGAATACAAATATATTTTTTACTTGTAGAAACAGAAATGAGATGATATTGTTTACAATTTCTTACAATAATTCAAATTATTTATTATTTAGCCATTCAAGCCTTTCTGCAAAATTTCATTTTTTGAAATTGTTGGTCAATTTCTATTATCAATTCTCATGTTTTTGATATAGATATAAAAGCAATTGTTTCCAATAAATAGAAAAAAAACGAAAACACTTTCTCTGGTAAATTAGAGATCACTCACAATCAACCAATAAAAATGAATGTAACAAGTAACCAATGAGGCGAGAGTTTATTTCTTGTCGTGACAGTCACATGACTTGTCGTTGTCCATGTTTTCCATCTTCTGGTAGGCCTTCAAGTATTCTTCACCTGATGTGCACACTCCAGAGGCAACCCTGCAAAAATAACAGGCTACATGTAAATAGAACTGTCCCATAAAAACCAAAATTAGGCCCCTATAGATTGGTCTAATTTCAAATTTGTTGCAGTTGATAAAATTCTCTTTGGTAGGGTTGAAGATATTGAGGAAATGATAGAAAGGGCTGGTAATCAGCATTTCCTTCCCTTTCTTTAATGTTTTCCAAAGCTTTATTATAACTAATTTTGCAAATGAGTAGAACAATCAAATTAGCAATATTTAATTTATAGGCGAGAAACTTGTTGCATGGCGACCGTGGATTTAAATTCGAAATGCATCCTAGTCATTTGCGTATGTTCAAATACATTATGTATAATTATTAGTCTTGTGAATTTCTTTTAACAATATTTTGCCAACTATCGATAATATATCATATTTCGATTGGTAAATGTCTCTTTGAACTACATGTTATTACGAGTGATTCATTACTGTCAAAGCTATATATACGCACATGAAGAATCCAGCACCGAAGTAGTCCTCTCTGTTTTCAATGACCTCGACCAGTCTGTCGATCTGATCCTCTCGGCTGTCCAGTTTGTCGATCTCCTCTCCTAGAGCCTCAACCTCGGCATTGAAGGTTTTCTGTAAACAGAAATACATGTGCACGTTTATTTAGATATACTGCGTATACTGAATTATCTGGCATGCTTAACAGCTACATTATAACTGTATTATCTTTTGAAATTATAGATTTTATCATTTTGAGATTGTGGATAAAGAATACTTTATTGTGGGTTGCTGTATTGGTTTCTTCCTCTTTATGCCCATATTAGGTTAATCCTCTGCAGGTTTTCATTTTTAGCAGAATATTAGAATGCATGTAGCTACTTTTCTGTATAGTAAGCTATGTTGTGGGTTACTACTGGGTAAG
This sequence comes from Fragum sueziense, assembly GCA_963680895.1. NCBI lineage: Eukaryota > Metazoa > Mollusca > Bivalvia > Cardiida > Cardiidae > Fragum > Fragum sueziense. The sequence goes on along the minus strand of OY804594.1, from coordinate 80,084,763 downwards.
TCGTAAACAACTTAGACTTACGTTTTCTGGTACGTTGTATCTCTTGGCGTGTTCGTAAGCAGCCTCGACTCCGATGCAGAGACCATCGACAGCGGTTTCAAAAGCCTTCATTTTTTGCTGAAAGTAAATGTAATTGACGGAGAATTGGTCTCAGAAAAAAATGATCGTTTAGTTTGATTAAGTAAAATATTTTAAGTAGGGAAAAGAATATGATGTAAATTATTTTGACATATAGATAAAGCAAAGATGAGTTGTTTCGACTAAGTCAGACTGCATTGAAAGCAAGATCTGGCCAACTATTGAACATTTCACACGACCGATGGATCTAAACCCCAATTAGATGAAGTAGAATATTTCAATATGCATCATCCTAGTCAAGGTAACATAACAGAAGATACAATTCGCTGTCTAGTTTCTCTAAAATCTGTTTAGTCCAAATGTTTGTTGTTTGACAGCGAGTCAAAGACTCACCTGGTATTCTTTGTAGATCATAAGAAATTAAGCGACCTCTGTGGTCCTTTGGGGATGAAATCATTGTGGGAAATGAAGAAATTGCTTGTGACAAGCAATTGCTTCAAATTCCACAATGTTTTCCAAACCCTTTATCTTGTGGGGTGCCATTATCTTGGAGCGAGTTAAAGACTAACCTGGTATTCCTGGTAGACCATGACGAATTTAGCGACCTCTGTGGCGAATTCCATCTTCATCATTTCCTCGAGTCTTCTGATATCTTCCTGGCTGATGCCATGGTGACCTTCAGAACTGTCGCTCTCACTCTCGCTACTCTCACTCTCCTGGCTGTGTCCACCACGGTTACCACCGTTCATCTGCTGCCTGTAATGAAGTAAAGCCAATCTTGTGATGAACATCAATTAAGTTTCAAGTTAAAACATGATACACATGGACAAAAAAATAGAGTTCACCTGTACTATCTTCTTGGCCTGCAAGGTTTGCTAAACCTATATCTGATGGGAATCGAACTACTCAAAATTGCAGGCAGCATTTACAAGAATCAGCGCGCATACATTGACAGTATAATCTCCCATGACAAGTATCAACCACATCGGATAGTGATTTCAGTGCTTTGATTTGGATGGTCAATACTTATAAGGAGGACAATTCGCATCTTGTTGACAGTTGTCAACACCGACGTTCATTCCTGATACATCTATCCGTATCGGTGCTTTCAGTACTTTGATTTAGACATTTCACAATTTATAAAAGACGTACAGGAGTGACTGAAGCATCATACCCATCATGTTTTTATAATTCCAACGACGTTCTTTTCAGATACCTCTATAAGTACTTTCAGGCCATTGATTCAGACATATATCTAAGGTAGTCAACCCATAACGAGATTCACGCGACGTCGGAATTATTCGGGCGACGTCATAAGCATTCAGCGATGGAATGATGCGTAACGAATGCTTCACGACATCGCACGAATCTCATTATGAGTGGACTACGTTAATAAGTGACTTACATAAGAGCCTGGAGCATCATTCCCATCATATTGTTCATCATACCGCCATTGTTCATCATGTTCATTCCGTTCATTCCGTTCATGCCGTTCATATTCATGTTGTTGCCCATTCCCAGGATCTGAGCGAGCTGAAAGAAAATTGACCTATATGTAACATATTCCGAGTTACATTATTGTTCATTATAATCGCACAAAGAGATGTTTTTAATACGTTTGACTTAGTTGTTATTGCTGTTGTCGTCCTCGTCATCGTTCAAATGAGCTTGTATTTAAATGACATTGATAAGAGATGCAAGTAGCGATACTATCAAAAAATTTTGATTCAGTAAAATGAGCATACATAAACAAGTTATAGGCCTATATGTTTTACGCCCGTACTTTATCGAAAAAGGCCAAAAGATGGGTGAATGCAGCAAATAAAATAAATATAGACCTAGTCCACCAATGATTACCCGGGACAACTTAAGTCTAGTCGGCAAAGTCTATTTAATGGGCTCTTTACATATATACATATGTCACAGGTTAAAGTTGGTGCAATATAATTATATCAATACATTTTCGTTGCTCTTTACGTCACCTTCGGTAGAAGATAATGAAGAATGTGAAAGAAAATGGCCAGAGAGACAGATAGGCAAAATGACATAAGACAGTAGGCCTACATACCATATTCATGTGTTGGCCCATCTGGTTGTTTCCCATCTGCTGCATGCCCCATCCGTTCATCATGTTGTTCATGCCCATGTTCATATGGCCGTAGTTGTTCATGCCGTGCATGTTGGCAAAAGTGCCGGCGGCGAGCACCAAACAGATAGCGATGGTATACATGGTTCTGGAAATAAATTGGAACGACAAGTTAATAAATTGTATTAATTGCTGTAGTTAAATTGAAGATGAAGCTAGCAAATCATGATCGGTTAATTATGAAGGGGCTCTCCAAAATTAACCTATCATGTTTTGCTTCAGCTGTTAGCAAGAGTGCAAGCCTTTGTTATCTGGACAACCCCAGCACAGTAAGTCATTGGTATCCACCAGAGAAACCATCGTGTCCCTCTCCGCTGACTCCTGTGGGTATGTATCGAACTTTCAAGACATGCCAATAGACATATAAGCCAGGATCTGGAAAAAACGTCCCTTGCAGCATTTCAGACAGCTATGTTTCAAGACCAGCCAGTGCATAAATGTTGTCTCAACAGGACCCATGCTGCTCTCCCACGGTTACTACTTGTCAAAAAGAAGCTATTGGAGAACAACATGGTTCCTGGTCAGACTGCGTGTATACGCAGGCTGATCTGGAACTATGTTGCGCTCAAAAGCCTTAAAGGGTATTTTTTCCAGATTCTGACTCATGTATACATTGATGTTAATCAATACATGTATATTATAGATATAAAGACAAAACGCTTTGGTAAAGCAACAATAAGTGCACCGGAGTATTAGAAACTGAACGCTTGAACATCTATTGACAATACTTATTATGCCATGCAAAAAACGAAACTAGATTTAACAGTACAATTCATTTTGCAAGTTCCATACTAAGTGCAAAAGTAATTTCATACCATGTGCATTTAGGAAGTAAATGTTAAACACGACATATAGTTCTCGGAATATTGTCTAAATATACGCAATCTAATAATATGTCTTTAGATTGACAGTTATTTGGTTGATGGCATCCGAGATGGCATACATCATTTAGACATATTAGAAGAAAGTGAATATCGTCCTCAACTTACTCGCGGAAATAATATCGATTGATAGACAATATCAGCGATGGTCAAACTGTTCAATGTTTTTTAAGCAATTTGATAGTAGATTTACACCATTCTGATTTTTTATATCATACTATAATTTGAGCAACGTTTGTCCGTTTGTCCGTTTGTCCGTTTGTTCCCCTACTCCTCCCAGGTCCTTGGGCCGATCTTCACCAAACTTGGAGGGAAGGTGGAGGGCGGCCCCGGGTATTAGCTTGAGGGGTTCATTTTTTGAAAGGTCAAGGTCATCGAGATCAAAGGTCAAATTTATGTTTTTACGGGTTACGGGTATCGTTTTTACGAGTTACGGGACGGGATTGCTTACGGGTTACGGGACGGGATTAGGTGGAGGGCAGCCCCGGATAGGTCAAGGTCATCGAGGGGTCAAGGTCATCGAGGTCAAAGGTCAAATTTCGAGACGGGTAAAATTGCTAGTTATGAAAAAATGAATAACATATTCTTTCCCAGCATCATTGTAAGAATTGTTTAAAAAAGGAATATCGCATGTTTTATTGCCTGTTTTTCGAAGAACATGAACAAATATTAAGAAACAAAAACTCTTGAAAACATAAAAAGTGTGTGGTTAGGCAAAGATTTTGATTCAACTTTCAATTTCATCGCCGAAATTCTCATTGAAAGAAATTCCCAGAAATGTTGAACATGTAATAACATAATGCATGTAAGAAAATAAATAAATAAAAAAACACGTGTATCAAAAATATTCTTACCTTGTTTCGGACAGCTGGTCGAGTGTGTTTGGCGCTGGACAGTGGTCAGTTATATAGGTATCACGAGGGGCAACACCCCTCATGTGACCACTACTCTCCGGCCACTATAATAGAACCAAAGCTCAAACATAAATATTGACATCACGAAACAGCGGCGAGAAGGCCTGAATAGTGAAAGGCTAAAATCAAGGACGGACTTTAACTGACCCTTACTTCCATCCATGGCAATGGTCAGTTCATATCTGTGACGCTGCTACATTGCGTATGTAGAAAATCGTCGCTTTTCCAAGACATCTTACAGTACTATTATTGTCATAACATGTGTGTCAACAGCCCGAAAACCAACAACAGAAATCGACAATGCATGTTTATCTATCAATTTCCTTCTTGGCCATTTGGGATTAAAGATCAGTGGTCAGTCCGGTCATTAAATGGGACTCATACCCCACTTATACCCGTATTACACATTGTGATGACGCGGTTTACAATCGCTGGTAGTTTATCGTTGTTTTTTTTTTTTTGTTTTTTTTTTTTTTTTTTTTTTGCGCATTGAGTTTTTAAAAGGCATCATTCAGTCCAAGGAACACAGCAGCTGCAAATGAGGAAACTTTGAAGGCTACTGAGTTTGTGTTATGTGCATACAATAGTAGGCCCTACTATTAGGATATATAGTAACAACAGTGTATGTATGCTGACAACTTACAAGTTTGTTACAAACATATGAAATATAGAAAATATATTCTGTTCTAATCTATGTGGCATAGCAATTTTCTTGCTAAGATTGACAGGCATTTTAACATTGAGGTTCGTGAGAAATATATGTGTGTAAATCAAAATTCTAGGTTTAAAGTACATATCATATTTTTTTATTACCTGAAAGTTGGCTTAAACAGTTTACTGTCTAAACGTATAAGCTTTTTAAACACTGTTCGGTTGAAATTGGTTGTCCCAGGCTTAGATAAATATGACAGTGTCCGAGAATGACATTGGTTGGATAATTACAGCAGAAAGTTCGTTTTTTGATGCGGAGTATGTTCGGCCAAAATAATCTGTTTAAATTTGAATAACGATTTATTCGGTCATTTGTCAAACAAACTGACCATGAGTGTCCAGCAATCACAATATTGATCTATAAACAGTACCTTGTCTAACGCCACCCAAATATATAATTTACATATATCACGATCATTGGTTTTTACACTTTCCAAAAACAACCCCTGGTTTTGATGCACTTTATCAAGACAGTTTGGAAAAGCATTGAGTGAAAAGAGGAAAATGCCGATAACGACCATTTTATCATTTTGCCTCAATAATAAAATGTTTTTCTTGGCTATAAAAATACAAAACGTCTATTTTCGATAACAATTATTTTGTAGCATTTTTGAATTTGAACATTCCTGACAATTCGCTGTTTGGGAAATGGCTAACAAAAAAGGGTCAATCAAAACCATAATAATATAAACCATCCCCTGTCTAAGAAATGCTGATTCTCTTTTAAAGTTTTCGTGCTAGATGTCGCTGCTTTTCAACGAAAACCTCGTAACTGCAGCTTAAATCAAGCTGCAGTTACGAGGTTTTCGTTGAAAAGCGACGAATTTCAGGCATCAGAGCTACTTCGAGCATAGTTTGCGTAGTAGATCTAGAGCGACACATTGCATCATCTACGACCAAAAAGAAAATAATTATAGCGTTGGTACCATGTTTTTCAGATGGTTATGATTTGTGATATATTTTCACAATGATACATGGCTTAAGGTAAGACCTGGGTATTGCACTTCCTACATATAATAGTTATATTACGACTTATTCCGTGACGTCCGTAGGTCCGAGCATTTTTAAAGGCCCAGTCACACTACAGCGTATGGAGCCAGAGATTGAGTAACGTATGGAATTTTTGGCATACGCTGAAATACGCTGGAGGTACGCTAGGGGTACGTTTCTATATGTTACTTATACGCTGGGGTTCGTCGGTATACGCTGATGTACACTGAGAGCCAAAATATTTTTTGAATTTGCACACAAATTTTCAGCGTATGCCATCGTATGAATTTTACGCTCGTCATACGTTTCCCATAGGCTGAATACGCTGAAGGTACGCTAAATATACGTTACTCATACGTCAAGTACGCTGAATGTACGTTACTCATACGCGGAGTCCGCCTCTTATACGTTGAGTACCAGCAACGTTGCTGTGCTGCAACATCACAATAATTTGTTACAATTAACAGTTTAAACGCTACACGTAAAAATGAAGATAATAATGATACCAATAGAGGAAACTGTAGAAGAAGACATGTTATATAGAAAAAGAAGAAGAAGAAGAAGGCTTCCTCTAGATACCCCATGTCCTCCTCCTCCCCCTCCTTCATGTTCTTGTTCTTCTTTTTTTTCTTCTTCCTATTGGGAAACACAATTCATACTTCCTTATCTTTTACGCTCAAATGTTTAAGTTGACGTTCCGCACTCGTTTCTCATACGTGTAAAGTACGCTGATGTACGCTTATCACAAGTCGGAATACGCAGCGAGTTCGCTACTCATACGTCGACCGTACGCTAGGAATTTTGTTTTGATAACCGTTGTTTGATCTTAAGATGACATCATACGCTGAAAAGTTGTGCGTATAGATAATTTTCAGAAATATAGGATACGTCACTCATACGCTGACTCCATACGCTGTAGTGTGACTGCACCATAAAGTACCGTAAGATGCAATATAGCCTGTTTTCGTAACAACGGATAATTGAGCGTGCTCAGATTTCCGGGGATTATTCTAGACAATTTTTGTGAAATTGTTTCTTAATTGTATGAAGAGTAGGCAAAAAAATAATAAAATAAAAATAAAAAAAAACAACAAAAGTCAAACATTCAAAATTTGAGAGCAATGAAAATTACTACCCTTGAAATCGTCTATTCGCACTATACAGATTTCTTTCCATAATATATACTCGGCAAAACTGCTAACGCATCACTCAGATCTTTGTTAATATTTTTTAAACGAATCTACAGAATACGTTCAAAATTGGCACATATCGACTACCACCATTTGATAAGAAGCCTATGAAATTTCATGGTAAATGTTACAGTCTGTTCTGAAATATTGAATTTTTAATAAGGACGCGCTTAATTCCAAAATTCATAAAGTCTGAAATTTTATTAAAATGGTAAAATCACGAATAAATTTCAAACCTTTTGTATTGGCTAAAAGAGTTCTTGTGTAGAAAAGTTACCCTTCGTTAAGCGAACCGACGACTTTAATACTTTTGTGGGCGTGTAATTTATTCCTGCAGAGGTAATGTTACACCACTAGTGTCGTTGGTGCCATTGTTGGCGTCGACGGCGACGTCGGCTACGTAGACAAAAACGTAACGGTCTATATCTTATTAACCGTATGAGATGTAGTCTTGATATTTCACACATAGACAGGTCCCACCAGGACCTTTTACATGAGACCATGAAATTTGACCTTGTGACCTTGACCTTGAAAAATTGTCATTTTCCTTTAAATAGGTGCGTCTATGCGAGTTACGTTGTCCGCTAACAGCCATTGTTTCGTTAGATAAGGAATTAATTTTTTCAGACTTCAATTTCACAATAAACCAGCTTTCAAAATCAACTGAAACAAAAATGTTTGAAAAAGATCTTAAGTTACATGAGCCGAAAAACTGTTTTAGTCCCCTTTTCGCATGACGCGGTCACATCTAAGAGAAAACTTAAGAATGGTTTTATGGGTACATGCAGAAACTTGTGGGATAAACATATCTCAAATTACAAATCTAAATCTATGACAATAAAGAAGTTATGCAATTTTAAAAAGTGATGCGTTAGCTCTTTTGCTGAGTATATAACTGGTCACATAGCCCATTACCCAGGTCTTGCCCTAAAAGAATAACCAACCAAATTGAATATATTATTAGATTAATAGTAAGTACTATTATTGTATCATGATTTGTCATTTCTATTTCACACCATCAAAGAATCTGTTTAAATTGGAAATACTTCTAAGTCATTAAAAGCAGGCGAAGAGATCGGCGAATCGCTCCTGGCTTCTGCATTATGACACCGCTTTTCTTAAGCATGTGGACAATCAGAGTTTGCATTGTTGTGTCTTGTATTATATTTTCTATATCCAAAAAGAAGAGATTTTAGTACCAAGTTTTCAACCTATGTCAAGGTCCAGTTTCTCGCAAATGATATTATAAATATAAAGAACGGGGTAGGAAGATAATACACAGACTTGATTTAGAAGGACAAAATGAGCTACATTTGAAAGTTCCCTGGACAGAAATGAATAGCCTTTCTATGCGGGTTGTCCATTCCATGCGATATTTCTTGAATGATTTTTACCTTTTTGTTTGTCCGACAACATGGCAAGGCTCCCTTAAATAATGTTAAAAGTCGTCAATGTGTGGGTATGGGTTAACCCTTTCCCAAACGGTAAAAAATATGGGCTTCCAATTTGAAAGCTGCTGCAGATGACAACACGGATGCTGATAAAGATAGGATTTATGTACAACATAGCTCAGAAAATATTGAGACAAAAGAAGAAACTGCTGCTTATCAGCAGTTTCTTCTTCTGTCTCATGATTTCTTAAGCATTCTCCATTAAAGACGTCAAAACAAGGTCTTGTTTGGGATAGGGTTAAAGTCTAAAGAGGTCAATGCAGACCGTGACTGTCCCCGTGTTGTTCTGATCCCGGAATATCTAGCATGTCCTTAAAGAGGCAACAACCCATGTAAGTGTACCGAACTTGTTCTTGCATGGCACTTTTCAACAATGTGGCCCGTAAGTGTACGACAGTTAACTCTTTCCCAAACGACAAAATTTTAGGGTGATCCAATTTGAAAGCTGCTGCAGACGACAAAATGAATGTTGATGAAGATAAGATTTGTGCATGATACCGCTCAGAAAATATTGAGACAAAAGGAGAAACTGCTGGTGATCAGCAGTTTCTTCTTTTGTTTCAATATTTTCCCAGGCCTTTTCTATTAGGGACGTCAAAACCAGGTCTTGTTTGGGAAAGGGTTAAAGTTGCTAGCATGTAAAGTATGGTTCGGACAAAAAGTCACACGAACAGACGAGCGCACACACTAACATCGTAGCGACGGCTATGGCTTCGTCCAACAAAAATAGGCTAACATTGCAAAATGAGTGATTATAGCTCTCAATAAAATTATAGCACTACATCTAATACTAGAAAAGTGTCAACCTTTAACCTATTTCTTTCATCTTTTAAAGAAATCTCAAAACCGGTTTTTGCTCGGCGTGAGATTTGGTTTTGTAATACAAAGTTTGATCTTCTTTTATATTCAGATCCCTTACTTAAATATTTGACTGTTTAAAAGCACTCTTTTCACATATTCTTTATTTGTTCTTAAGAAATCGGAGAACAGCAAATATACTTTTCTAGTGAGTATATAATTATCTTCACGGCATCTAAATGCGGTCTTTTTTCAATCTACGAAAAGCATCGTAGCTGGTCAGCATGTACGGCTTGCAAATGCTAATGTGTGCAGAAACGTCTTATATTGTTGCAATTTAGCAAATATTTCTATGAGTTATTTAAAACTTATTTTGGTTTCACCTCGTGGAAATCAATGCAGAAAATTAGATATTTTTATTATTATTATTATTAATAAAGTGCAACATTCTAACATAACCAGCAATGAGTAGTTTAATGCAGAACAATTGCAAGTGAATATATATTACATGCACTTACGATAGTAATGCACTTAACAGTTACTGTCCAGATATCATCTTTTCGTTCGACGACTCACGAGTCTTAAACAAGGTGCCAGACTTTTGCCATTTTAAACAAAAGTCACGCTTTGCTTCTTGTAAGATATTATAATGATTGTTTTAAGCATGGAGCCGTGCACAGAACAAGTATTTATAATTAAATCAAAAGCAGGCTTGGCAATCATTATATTATGCAATTTTGTCATTTCATCATAGATAATATCGGTGTTATATAAAAATGTGGACAATGTACTTGATTTTGCATTATGTCCGCGACATTTTGAAACTGTCATTAAAAGAAAAAAAACTTCACGATTTGTTTGACTACGTGAAATGGTCAACATCTCTTAGTAAGCAAATACAGTACACGTGTTTTAAAATGTGAGCGAAAGAAAACAAGAAGATAATCATATCCAGAAATAAAGCTTCAACCCTTTCCGAAACAAGTTTTGGACAGCATTAACCCATTACCAGACGCCAAAATTTCAGACTTTTTAAAATACCCGAATTGAAAGATGTTACGGACGACAATTTTAAGTGAAAAAAATACATTTCTGGTATTTTAGGTGTATAGATAATTGTGGCAAGTTAAGAAAGTGCTTGTTACAACCGATTTCTTCATTTTCCGCAATATTTTTTTTCAAATCCTTTATCTTGCGGGTTGGTGTAAAACGTCGCCATTATGCGGTAATTGGGTTAAGACAAAAGACAATTGTCCCTTTGCCCCAAATATTTGGATTATGCCTTTTTACATAAACGCTTTCAAGCTACGTCAGTCCAAAATTTTGTCGACTTCGAAAGGGTAAAAGTAAAAAGAAAGAGAAACAAAGAAGAAAGAAGAAAGAAAGAGAAAGTAGAAACAGAAATAAATGATTGGATCAATGTAGGCCTACGTCTATTTAGACAGGCGAATCTTCATCTTTTATTGCTTGTTTCTTATCGTGCGTACTTTACTTCGTTTAAGAATGGAATTCTCTCCGAGATTTGATGTCCTCGCAGTTGGCCTTCTACCTGGTTCGTTGAAGTCAAAAGTCAACTTGCTGGAGTTTCAACTTGGGAAATCTTGACAGTCAAACGTGCATTCTGCCTAGCAAACATTCCAACTATTGCCATACTGAATTAATTTTAATCCTTTCCCAAACAAGACCTGATTTTGACGTCCCTTATACAAAAGGCTTTGGAATACATTTATACAAAAGAAAAAAATGCTGATAACCAGCATGTTCTCCTTTTGTCTCAATATTTTCAGTTACATTGTACACAAATTCAGTCCTTATCAACATCCAGTTTGATGACTGCGGCTGCTTTTGAATTGGACCACCTAAAATGTTGCCGTTTGAGAAGGTTAATCCATTACCATACAGTGACTCCTTTTGATTCCCCACAAGATAATGGCTTTGGAAAACATCGTGGAAAATGAAAAAATTGCTTGTGACTAGCAATTTCTTCATTAACCACAATAATTTCTACGTAAAAAGACAAAAAAAAATCAAAATTTCATTCACTTGAAAGTTTCGTCTGCATCATCTTTTGAATTTGGACAAGTCTAAAAATTTGCCGTTTGGTAATGGGTTAACGTGTAGGCAGTACAGAATAATGTACTTGGCTGCATGTATGTGTCAATGGATCTTACTGTTTGCTATATGACAAAGAAACCGAAGTATTCCAAGATATACATTTGTAAAATTTGATCTGGAATCTGGGACATTGACCATAATGGCTTTAATTGTAAGAAAAAGACAAAATACATGCCAGTCTGCGCATGTCTGATCAAGATCTTCTTCGTCTTCTCCTTGTCTGAAACCGTTTAGCTTTACAACAAAATAGGGCCTATCAAATATTAGCAAAAGTTTTCGATTCTGAAATTTATTTAAAATGTGTAGTCACAATTATATTTCAATGGACTTCTATTTATTTGAAGAAACCAAACAAAATTCAGCCCATATTAATCTAATATTTACTTTAGGTATTTCGGTTTATATAACAAAGCTTTAGTTGATAAAGTTCAAATCTCCGAAATTCAAAGACTTGTCCATCAAAGCAAAAGGTGTTAAACTAGAACATGGTATGTTTTGATCCGTTTTGTTTGTTTGATTGTTTTTCTTTCTTTCGTTGCGAGTCCTGCTCCTGGCTTAATCATATTTTGGCTTTTGCAAGAGGTTTACATAGTAGGCATATGAATACTCTAAATGCTTTAAAAAATTGATCATCATTTGACCTATCATAAGTGTAGTCACTTTTGATTCCCAAGTAGGCCTACATTAATTCGGCAGCAATGTTCTGACATGACATTTGTGCAGAATGAAAGAAAGGTGCATTTTGAGCGAATCTTGAATTAGAATAGTCTACGCATGTGCGTTACCAAGAATAGTCGTGCGTTCTAGATATTCCGTTTCATCTGTGTAACTGTGTGTTCAATTTGTAACTTTTTTTTAAATCAATCAAGTCTCAGGTTGATCCAGTTTCAAAGTTGCTAGAGGCGACAAACTTTTGTTACTAAATGCGAGAAATTTATATGAAACACATAACCAGCTGTAAAAATTCTGCACTGGTCCAATATCAAAGATGTTGCAGGCGATAATTTCAAGTGAACATAATTTTGCGTTTTTGGTCTGTCAATGTAGAAAACATTGTGGACAATTAAGAAATTACTCGTCATAAGCAATTTCTTCATTTCCCATGTTTTGTAAGACATAAAGTTATTTTGTAGGGCATTAAAAAGTGACAATCTGAGGTAATGTGTTCATAACTTGGAACGCAATGCGGGAAAAGAAAAATATGTTTTCTTATTTACTCCAGTAAGTTTCCATTTAGCGTTCTCTTTAAAATGATACGTCAGAAGCAAGTGATGTTCGGGACAGGGTCTAGATCTTCAGATTTGCGGAAAAATATAGACTGTAACTAGATCGCTTTAGTATAGCCGAAGAAGAAACGTTTTGTTTTCGAGAAAGATGTATTGCATAGGGCCCTACTTTGTTCTGTAATTGAATCCGTACTTTTCCGAATCCAATTCTGACTTAAATGCAACGGTGAGGGAGTGCAGCCTGGTGTTACTGGCTGGAATGGCCGATGTCGGATCTAAATGTCTCGACATTTCTCGACTTTACCATGTACTCTTCTAGCTGGTTCCAATTTAGGATCGTTTCTACAAAGAACGAGCTTCTGTATTGGTTAGTGTTCGTTTGTATCGGTTCAAGGCCTTAACAGTGAAACACAACTCCTAAGACATTCTAAATCCATTGATGGTTTTAACTTATCAAAACTAGGAAAGTTTTAAATAGCTTTATGTAAGAAAAGAAAAAAATAATGATTTTTGGGATGTGTGAAGTTGTGTCACTAAGGAAAGGTTGTGTTCATCTCCTCGATTCCCGGGGGCGACCTTCGTTAAAAACGATTTTTGAAAAGAAATTCTATTTTTAGAAGTTCGTGACTTTCTATTTACATTAATAATTTAATTTTTAATGCATAAAACTGTTTGAATGACTAAAGAATAATCAGAACAACGACTAGGGACTAACCCTTTCCTGAACAACATCTGGTGTTTGGCGTATAGCCTACAACAGAGATATGTGGCTGTGATAGAAGGCTGTGATACCTATGCAAAGGAGTCCATTTGACATACGGTACTTCGTAGAACGGAACAGATGCCCACAGGAGAAGCTTATCAGAAGAAGGGCTCATTAACTTATCCGGTGATCCAAGTGAACCCCGAATAGGCTAGGATACGAAACGACGCCGCTTGAAGAAAGCCGATGTTTTATGAATCTCAAAATGGCCACATTACGGGTACTAGCAATTTTACCCGTCTCGAAATTTGACCTTTGACCTCGATGACCTTGACCTATCCGGGACTGACCTTTAACCTCGATGACCTTGACCTATCCGGGGCTGCACTCCACCTAATCCCGTCCCGTAACCCGTAAGCAATCCCGTCCCGTAACTAAGCAATCCCGTCCCGTAACCCGTAAAAACGATAAATTTGACCTTTGACCTCGATGACCTTGACCTTTCAAAAAATGAACCCCTCAAGCTAATATCCGGGGCCGCCCTCCACCTTCCCTCCAAGTTTGGTGAAGATCGGCCCAAGGACCTGGGAGGAGTAGGGGAACAAACAGACAAACGTTGCTCAAATTATATATATACTCACCGTCATAAGAAAGTAGCCACTTTTCAAATAGCCATATTTTCTACAATACCTTTTGTTTTTTTGTTTTTACACATTCATACGCATTCCTAATGGTTCCTTTTTACACTGCAATGGTTAAATGCTCTCAAAATGTCCGGAAAGATGTTGAGTTGTAATATGAGTTCAAAACAGTATTTTAGGATACAAAGTTCAATTTCGTTTACTTACAGCTGTCATTTTCTGCATAAGTTCACGCTGTTAAAACACAAACAAAACTCCCATTTTAATTTAACAGAAAATCAATCAGTTGAATTGCTAGAGATCTGCGAAAACTCAGCACTATCCGTATGGCATATTTCAATATTAAAAGTTTGGTAATAACCGGAAGTGGTTGGCAAGTAAAGTGAAGGGAAACATTTTCCGAATAAGGAACTTGCTAGAGACCAAAAGGAAACAAAATTTCAACGAATAGAGCTTTTGAGAGGAAATATGGGGTTGGTTGGGCTTAAACCGGAAACCGCCATTTTGCAAGGTTCTTGGGTGTAATGAAAATCACTTATGAGTCACTAAGCATTTCGAATAAAAACAGTATCATAAACACATGTCCTTATTCATTTTTGTCCCTTTTCTAGCCCTATATTTGGCCGTGAATTTCATAAGTGTATTTCGTATCATTTACTGATTTCCTGGAACTATCATCAAGCTACCATAGCTAATGGGATAATTCGACTGTTTTCGATACTTTCACGAAAGCAATTTTTCTTGCCCTGTTGCAATGTTTTGTATTTATTTCGATACGTTTATGAATAATCCTAAGATTCCCGACAATTTGAATTGGACAAGTGGCTACTTTCTTATGACGGGGAGTATAGTATGATTCTACCTTGACAGATCAGCCAATGCTCTCTCACGGCAGATATGTACAGATCATAGAGAAGCTATTGGAGAACAACATTATTCTAGACACGCTGTGTGTGTACACATGTTGATCTGAAATCATCTTGGTCTCGAAAGCAGCAAGGGACTTTTCTAGGATTGGAGCGGCATAATACCCCACGACGAGCGTGTGGTAACTATAGGCCTACGCATCAGTAGTATTGAAGGCAATGAAATTTTCTGTATATCCCTTTCCCAAATAAAGCCTGGTTTTGACGCCCCTAATAGGCGAGGATTTGGAAAACATTGAGGCAAAAGAAGACTTATAGCTATTTTGTACGAAAATCCAACCTTGATGAAGATTCATTTTGTCGTCTGCAGCAGTTTTTTAATTGGACCGCCCTAAATGTTGTCGTTTGGGAAAGGGATATAAACAGACCGGACTTTGTTTTGTCTGACTCTTCTTTGAAATGTCGTTGTGTTAGTGGTCAATGAGCAAAAATACCTTTCAAGTGCAATCATCACAAATATAAGTACGATAGGAAATACAATCGTTTTGTTCTCCCGCAACATCTCCCTGGATATGTCATATCATTGTCTGTTTAGCTTACACAGCAGAGGTTTCGGAAAACATTAAGACAAAAGAAGAAAGTGTCGAAAATCGGCATAAAAAATCATTTTTGTCTGTTTTAGATCTTGTATCGTCTCCAGAATGCATACAGCTCCTGTGTAGCACCCTCGTATTTGAATAGTCCAAATTTTATTCCAAAAGAAGGGTTTCGAAATTTCATATAAATTGCATAAATAGAAAGTATCATCAGGGTGCATTTAGCCATGCAAGGTTAATATTTATCACAAATAATGCCTTTCATTCATAACAGATCTTCTAAATTGTAACCCCGTCCAAAATAATGAGATCGAATCTACAATGTTGAACACCCCTAATCATAAAAATGCTTTTTTTCTATAGAATAACAATCACGATTTTTATTGAACTAGAAGACCTGAAGGTCTTGAGTCGCTCCACAGGCCTGAATTTCATGTAATATTTAATCCAAGTTTTGATTAGATTGTTCAATGCTTGTGTTTCATAGAGCAAAAAGAAAGTTACAAAACTAGATTGTTCAAAATGTGTGGTTCTTGAAGCAAAGAAAGTAAAACTATATGTTTGCCATTTAAGAAAGGGTAAAAAGAAATGGGAGAGTATTCTAGCTTAGGATGATACTAGCAATTAAAATTTTCTTTCCTCCAAACAGATCTAAATTAACAGACCATTGATTACTCCAAAATATTTCATACTTCTAAAAATAGATTTTGAGCTAAAAATAGATTCAGGGAAAACCCTTTTCCAAAATTAATGCAAATAACTAATCAAACCTGAATTTCTTGTAATATCAAGTCCAAGTTTTGACTAGATTTTTCAGTACTTGTTGCTCTTAAAGCAATTACAAAGTAACTAGAAAGCTGAAAATACATTCATATAAGATCTATTGGTTACCAAGCTTTGTCTTTATTAGAGTGAGTTTGGCTGTTAGAGTGAAAACAAAGCCACAATTAGCAATTTTGTCAAATTGAAAGGCATTTAACTGAGAAGTTTATATCCCTAAGAATCACACTAAAGCAAGATCTTAACTTCACCTACAACTTGTTTAAGTTTTGACCCAATTGCTCAATATTTGTGGATGTAAAGAGTGTAAAATCAAAGTCGAAAACAGCAATTTGGTCAAATTCAAGGGCAAATAAATCATGATTTAAGATTCTTATGAAGCTGAAAATTACATCCATGCAAGACCTTATAGCCAGTAAGATAATGTGAAAGTTTCGTGTTGATTGGTGGATATTTATGGTTGTTTTAGTAAAAAAAAGGTCAAAAATGGTAATTTTGCCAATTTCAAGGGCACATAACTCAAGACGTAATATTCAGATCAAGCTGAAAATTGCACCCAGGCAAAATCTTATCAGCACCAACATTCTGACTAAGTTTTGTCTTGATTGATCAATATTTGTAGTAGCTAGAGTGAAAACAAAGTCAAAATAGCCATTTTTTCATTCAAGGGCAGATAACTCAAGACTTTCTGGTTCAATCAGAATTAATTGAAGGAATCTGAGAGAGGACCACCTAAGGATCATTCCTGTGAAGTTTGATTGAAATCCATCCAGTAGTTTCTGAGGAGAAGATTTTTAAAGAAAAAGTTGACGACCGGACGGACGCACGGACGCACGGACGGACGCACGCACGACGGACACAGCGCCATGACAATAGCCCGCTGGCCTGAAGGCCAGTGGAGCTAAAAATTGAATTAAATGTCAACACTTAACTGCATGAAGTGGTATGTCATATTATCTTTATGAAGGCAATAATAAGGCTATGGAAAACATTGTGGAAAAAGAAGCAATTCGTCGTTGTAAATGCAAAACCTCGTATCTCGTTTTGGAAAATTTCACGGGGGGGGGGGGGGGGGGGGGGGGAGTGAAATAACTTATCCAAAACTGAAATGTTTTACTTGAAATTTGGACATATTTTAACAAATGATTTGTCATCAATATTGATCAGTAAAATATCTCAAAACCTGCAAGAATTGTCTGTAACTGGGCACACAAGTTTGTACTTTGAAAATCGTAAGAATCGACATAGGAGGTTTTGCATTTACACCGACGAATTGCTTGTGACAAGCAATTTCTTCATTTCCCACAATCAGGGTTGTCAATAGTCAAAGGAAATAAAATTCCTTGGCATTATTGGAAAATTTACATGTTTGGCCGCGTTAATATTGCAATATCTTGGGACAATATTAAAAGGTGATATTGAAATCGTTCTTTGGCAACCCTGACAATGATACCTATAAAGACTAAATTTGAATTTGCCACATCTTTGAATTTGATACAATCTAAAAGTTTGCCTACTGGTAATTTAGATTTAATCGAGTTTTACGTCCCACTCAACTGCTAAGGTCATATGGAGACGGGATCTTGGTTTAAAGTCTCATCCAAAAGACTGAAGAGGTGGGGATCGAACGTGCAACCCCTGTATTACAAGTGAAGCGCGTTACCACTGCACCAAATCCGCCCCTTGCCTTCTGGTAAACTAATGGGTTAAAACGACAATGTCTCCGGTACGAAATTTAAGAACAAAAGATATACCCGGTACATGTACTATATGGCTGGTGCATATAACCATGTGTTTCTGACATAATACACACCATTAATAGCTGCTCATCCAATGTAGATGGTTCGTAGAGATGAGAGACTTTTTTGAGTTTGAGTTTATTGGGGTTTTACGCCGTTTTCAACTACCAGGGTCATATCGCGGCGGCTGGAACACCTACCCATGGATATCTGTTGTTTCTCAAACCAGTACTACCACAACACCCTTACCGAGCCCCCAGCTGCTCGCCCACTCAGGTTAACGATTTCAAACCCATTGGTGGGTGACAATTTTGTCAGAAAGGGTATATGCCGCGGCCGGGTATCGAACCCGGGACCTCTCGAATGAGGGTCAGATTCACAGAGACTTTTTTGAACGGGATTTAAGGTTTTCGAACTGAGAATGAAAACACCACTTTCTAGCCATACGAAATGCACCAAATTACACACACTTGTAAATACACTTCACATAAGTTGATTCACCAGGCCGGATTTCAAGATTATGCTTCAAGAAGAAAATAATTTACAAATATTATTTTACTCTTTATTCATACGCAAGGGAGGTAATTTAGAACATTTTTGTCAAATATTTTCATAAATATGCTTTAATTCAAAATTCTAAACCATACAAAATGCTTATGTTTGTATTTGGCATGAAAATGTAACACAGTTTAGGAATTACTGGCACTTTTCAAATTTCGCCTCTGGCTCTGCATTTCATTCTCAGTTCTTAAACCTTAACACCTCTTTCAAATGACCATGGATTCCTGTTGTTTCTTATTCCAACACTACCACATCATCCTTACCTAGTCTCCAGCTGCTCATCCACTTAGGTTAATGATCATCAAACCATTGGTTGGAGACAATTTTGTCAGACAGAATGTTTGCAATTTAAGCAACTATACCATGGTGGGGAATGATCCAACAAGTTCAGAAAATTGTCAATAGTTATGTTAATACTCGATCAATTTGTAATCGGTTTGAAGTACAGAAAGTGGAAAAATGTCTGCTTGATGTGGTAGATGCTTAAAAAATCTGATGGTGAAATTGTTATTGACAAAAAAGTAAAATTTTTACTTGATTATCAATAAATGCTATTTACTTAAACTCTCACGTCCAGCAAATCCCTGACATATTTCCATCATCTCGGCTTCAAACTGTTATATGTTAAAATCTTCATTTAACCCTTTCCCAAACAAGATCTGGTTTTGACGTCCCTAATAGAAAAGGCTTGGGAAAATATTGAAACAAAAGAAGAAACTGCTGATAACCAGCAGTTTCTCCTTTTGTCTCAATATTTTCTATGCCATATTTTACACAAATTCTATCTGTAATAACTTCCATTTTGTTATTTGGGACAGTTTTTGAAGTGGATCACCCTAAAATTTTGCTGTTTGGGAAAGGGTTAAAGATGTTTTGTAATTGTTATGTCACATGATTCGCCGTCATGTATAAAGTCACCAGTTGTTTTGATAAAGCAAACTCAAAACTATCAAAGTTCAAACTTTTAATAATATACTTAAAGTACAAATTGATAACAAAGACTTAAGGACAAAAAACATTAGACTGAAATCCTGCAGTCATAACGCTAACTAAACTCACACAAATTGGTCAATCATCTACACTGATTCAAACCCTGTAAACTTCCTACAAGAGAAAAATTAAACTCTGATGGGTCTAGGAGAAAATATTAGTCAGTTGTCTTGTATTTTATTCACATAATGTCTTCAAAAGTTTCCAATATTAACCCTGTCCCAAACAAGCCAGCCCAAGTTTTGGAGTCCCTACAGATAGTTGATTCAGGAAATTATCAAAAACGTATCACTAATTCATAACTTGTAGATTCTATCTTACATCTTCGTATGAATTCAATACAATGCAATACATGTATGTGCAAAACCAAAATATGAAACTCATATTACAGAGTGAATAAATTATTAAGAGAAAAGGACAAAATGCAAATTCAAACTTTGTTCCATATGATCGTAACATGTAAATGGGACATTGTTTATGAAGTGGTAATGGCGGGTGTATGGAATGAAACACAAATGACTCGGAGCCAAAGATAAGAAGGGGTCTGGGACTTTCAAATTGCAATATCTAATTCATTGTTTATCAAATCCCATGCTTTGGGTACTCAATGGAATCGTCTTATTGAGACGATTCCAATGAGAACCCACAGCATAGGGTTTGGAATTGAAATGAAGAATTTAGAATGCCCTTCCCCCTCTAATATGCTAGCTACACATAACAAATGGTCTGGGACTTTCAAATTGCAATATTTAATTCACTTTTCATCAAATACTATGCTTTGGGTACTCAATGGAATCGTCTCATTGAGACGATTTCAATGAGAACCCACAGGATAGGGTTTGGATTTGAAATGAAGAATTTAGAATGCCTTTCCCCCTCTAATAAGTTGATGTGATGGATGGTCCACTAATTCTAGCTAAGTTCAAATCCCGCGCCTGACTCTATAGCATACAAGAGTTTATGTTTAAGTGTGGCTTCATCACGACACTCGGGTAACTTGAGAAGATTCATACATGTACTAGCTGTGGGTAACCGTTCTGCTTCATTACCTCCATAATGTATACACAGGGCTGGGTATAAGTCCTGGAAATGGAAATTATTTGTTCTTCGGAAAGACCATCCAATAATTTGAGGGCATATGGCAAAATCATTAAATGGTTTGGTTTATTGGGGTTTTACGCCGTTTTCAACTACTAAGGTCATATCACGGCGGCCATTAAATGGACATTTAAGGTTACAAGTACGACTTTTTCTATATTTGAGCAAACAAACAAAATTGTGGAAAGTTTTTTGTGGATAGCATCGATTCCAAATAAAGCAGAATGATTTAATTCAATTGTAACCGTACACATACTAGGAAAACGTTTTAACCCAGGTCAGACTACACAAGAGTGCAAAGAGAAATCAGTTTTCAACTTAAGGTTTACGAACTGAGAACAAAATGCAGAGCCAGAGAAAAAATTTGAAAAGTGCCTGTAATTCCTAAACTGTGCTATATTTCCATTCCAAATACAAACATAAGCATTTTGTATCGTTTAGAATTTTGAATTAATGCATACTTATGGAAATATTTGACAAAAATGTTCAAAATTAACTCCCTTGTATATGAATATAGAGTAAAATAATATTTGTAATTTATTTTCTTCTTGAAGCAGAATCTTGAAATCCGGCACGGTGAATCAAATTATATGAAGTGTATTTACAAGTGTGTGTAATTTGATGCATTTCGTATGGCTAGAAAGTAATGTTTTCATTCTCAGTTTGTGAAACCTTAATGCAAGTATAAGAAATGATGGATATTTAAACAGAGAGAAGAGTTAGACAAAAAAACGATAAAATAAGCCCTAGACTTTATCAATGCTTAGAGTCAAATAAGTAATCATGTTGCTTGGAAAATATTTACAAATAATTCATACATAACAATGTTTTTCCACAATTGCCAAGCAATAATCCTTACCTTGAAACCAAGTAATGGTGGTCTAGAGCAACTTGTGATAAACTTGAGCAGTTGTCTTTTTTGTTCATCAGTAAAACTTTCCACTATGGTCCAAAACATAGTGATGACAGGATGGTCGGAGGTATAACCGCCAGAGTAGTTTGTGTGTTGTTTAAGGTCGTCAATGTTGACGGGGACTGAAGCACCGGATATGAGGACTTGTAACTCATGGTGGTCAAACATTCGTAACCATTCTAGATTGATCAGGTCAGATAAACCTTCACGGAAAGATGTTGTGTGGGTTCTTATCTGAAAATATGACATTTATTATTAATGATACAAAATAAATGAGCTTGGGCCTAGAAGAAAGGTCCTTATGGCAATTGAGACAAACATGGATTAGAGAACAATTTTATCCGGTTAATCGTGACATTATTTCGGACAAACAAATATTATTTCATGGGTGTTGTTATAAAATCTCTTTACTACGGCTGGAATCAAGCCCTAGTTACGAGATTTTGTAATAACACAGACGGTTTATCAAAACATAACAGTAAAACCCAGTCTATTTTTAGCACAAAATTCATTGCTATTGGAAAGACAATGATAAAGCTGTAAGAGAACAGCATGGATCTTGTTCAAGCTTATCACAATCCAAGCAGAACCCAAATGCCACAGGTGTTTCTTTCATATCCAAGTCAATTTTGAACTGTCCATTTGATACCTTTTCAAATAAGATGTATTCATAAAACAAACTTGATGCATTTACATAATTTTATCTGATTGTTTGAAGTAAAAGCATTAAAAACTATGATAAAGGCAATCATAATTTACTCTTCATTCTAACAATGGCACCTACATTAACCTACTTAAAGTTATACTGCCCTGAAGATAGCACAAATATAAAATGGACAAATGCACATAAAAAGATTAAAATTTTACCTGTTTATTAAGTTTGTAATCTGCCATTAAATGTATATATTCTATTCTGTTCATACTTGTAACTGCAATATTCCTTCCGCCGTGTTTTAATTCTTCAACCTGAAAAAAATTCAGGGTATCACAATGCTGTATAGCTGAAGCATTATGTTTTGTAAACTTTCAAGCTTACACAAGATAAAAATTTACTATGGCAAAGCATAAGTGACTTCACACACTAAAAAGGACCTTCTGGGAAATGAGCGCAAGCTGTGAAGACTGACGTAAAGTAATTTCTGGATCTTGATTGTTTTCCTGTCTTACTATATTTTCATTTTTCAGAATGAACTTGAATTTTGTTGTTTGGGGAAGGAATAGTAGATTCAAAATCTCAATCATACAGAAAGATCCAAATGCAATGTCTAACTTACTTTGGTTTCCCCAAATTCATTATTGACAGCCGTAAAGTCTAGACCAAGTTCAGACACATCTCCATCGTAATGTTTGAGGAACAGGAGATTTTTGTACATTTCTGGATCGAGAGACGCTAGGTGATGGATATCTAGGTCACCACTCGTACGACTCAGTATCTTGGACAAGAAAAATGCAGCAAATGGTAGCTCTACCAACATGTTCTCATACAAGGCCTGCAAAACAAATGAGCCAGGAACTGGATAAAGGGCCCTTATAGTATTTGAGAAAACTAAGGTTCGGGATTAAGATGTGCATAAGACAAGATTAATTATGATCCACGATGTTTTTTCACTGTTGCTGGCACAATTGGAGAACATCATGGTTCTGGGTCTGGACTGCATGTATACACATTATGAATATATAACCATGTTGTTCTCAAATGTGTTAAGGAACCATTTTCATGATCCTGGTTTAATTCATCGCCAAAGTTTGTTTGTAATTTCATTAAGAATTATCAATCAACATTAAATTCATCTAAGCAGGCTAGGCTACATCTGTATTATTCCTTTATATCCTTTTAATTAAGGTATACCACCCCTAATGAGATTCACGTGACGTCGGCATTATTCGTGCGACATCGTTTAACATTCGTTACGTATCCGAAACCTATTCGGGCGACGTCGAAAACATCTGGCGGTGGAACTTTCCACCGCAGAATGTTTTCGACGTCGCCCGAATAATTCCAACGTCGTGTCAATCTCATTAGGGGTGAAGTACCTTAAAACATTTTGTTTCCTATGGTAAGAAGAATTTTTCTATAAATTAATACAGATTTAATTTGGACAGCAAGGAAACTACAAATTTTTCATTACATTACTTTCTGAGCATGCATTCAAGAGCATAGCTTGGTAAGAATGTCATGGGCAAAAGGAGAAAATACATGATAAACCTACCTTTCCAAGCATGCGTCCGAGGAAGAAATAATGGTCCCTATAATTTTCAACCAGGGCTGATGACTGTGGGTTAGGGTAAAGAACCCTGTCTGTGGTCTGACTGAAGAAACCTCGGTTAGGATCAAATCCTGTCTTCAATAGCTGACCCAGAAACTCGCGGAATATCCCACCTCCGTCTATACCTGCCTCATCCAGTCCAGCCGTGTTGATCAACTGTACACGCATCTTCTTCTTCAAATCTGGT
The DNA here is from genome assembly GCA_963680895.1 of Fragum sueziense. Lineage (NCBI taxonomy): Eukaryota > Metazoa > Mollusca > Bivalvia > Cardiida > Cardiidae > Fragum > Fragum sueziense. Next base: position 80,060,922 of record OY804594.1, on the reverse strand, counting down.
TCTGTGTTAGATAAATAAAAATTAATACTGATTTTCAACAAAAACCTCGTAACTGCAGCTTAAAGCCATCTAGCTTAACATCGTCGCTTTTCAACGAAAACCTCATAACTGCAGCTTAAAACAAGCTGCAGTTATGAGGTTTTCGTTGAAAAGCAACAATAATTAAGCTGTGATCTAGAAGAAGGTTCCTTACAGTATTTGAGAATACTATGTTTCAAGATCAGCATGTGCCTTAGTTGACCAAGATCTGGACCAATATTTTGTTCCCAGTCACTGGAGGTCATACACATTCTAACAGAGAACAACATGGATCTAGGTAAGGCTAGGTTAATAAGATAAATGTTGTTAGACACCAATAATGCTTCCTTGAAAATTGTTCGTCATGACATCTTATATTGTCTGTCCCAAGATTCTAATCCTTTGCTTTCACTCTTTCAATTTCTAGCTTTTAAACTCTTATCCAAAAATGCCTTTCTACAAAAAACTAAGGGAAATATTGAGACAAAAAATAAATACAGAATGTCTTGATTTTCTTTGCCATTTGTATACATATCCAGTTATTTTCGACAACAAATTTTTGTCTGCAGCAGATTTCAAATTGAAGCAGTCTTAATTGTTGCCATTTTGAAGGTGATGGCAATCAAATGTCTTACCATTGGCTGGAGACAGTTTGTCAAATGCATCTTCATAAATAAAGTTTCGTCTAATCATAACATTTATATTCTGCCCCGGATGGACATGGTCCATTTCACCTTGATGCCCTTCTTTGTCATTCTGTATTAATTTCTGTAACATCTGAAACAAATGTTCATTCAGTGATCAGTATATCATCACTGGCATTTTCCTCATTCAGGCTTCTTGCCTTCATGGCCTTTAAAGTGACATTTTAGAATTTTTTCTCGTAAATTTCACTTTTATTATTACCTAAAAGAGCATATTTTCTTAAGGAAATTCTGAAAATATCAAGCCAAAATATTGCGCCGTTTCCAAGAAACTTCAAACATATATTTTTGTGTTAAAATTAAACAAATTTTTGTCCACAACAGTTCAGATGTATATAGAATGTGTCGTTTTTGTCTCAACTTAAAAGGCGTGTTTATCGCTTATCATCAACAACTTCGAAAAACTGATATCATTTATATCCATTAGAATAACCAATCTTGGCACCAAGACATACTTTGAAAAATTAAAATGGGGGTGAAATGTCCCTATAACAATAGACATTTAACCCTTTCCCAAACAATATCAGGCTTTGTTATCCCTTATAGAGAAGGATATGGAAAGCATTGAGAACAAGAGCTTCGCAGAGCGGCGCATATACGCCCGAGAGGGGCTTGTCAGTAAAATTGACCGTTTTTTCAATTCAAGGGCAGATAATTCAAGAATCAAAAGAGTTATTTGAATTCCGTGAGCGGTGTGCACAACTAGACACCATGGAGAATCATTGTGGCAAGTTTGATCAAATTCCAATAAAAACTGTAGGAGGAGTTGCGCACACGAGAAATTGCTAACGGACGGACAGACAGACGGACAGACGACCGGGGCCATAACATAATACGACCCTTCCAGCGTATAAAAAGAGAAAATGTTGATAACCAACATCGGCATAAAGACGCCCCATTTGTTATAATAATAATAATAATAATAAAGACTTTATTTAACGAGGCAGCACAGTTGGGATAAACCCAGTCTTCCCTGTGGGCCTCTATTTTGTTGTAGAGTTTACAGCTTACATTACATCACTAACTCACTTGTTATGATGGAATTTTAGATAAATCATGCTCTACCCTATGAATTCCCACATGAATGGATCTATTTGCTTTATTAACAACCTGATAATTTTAGATCATAACAATTTACCTTCACTCTTTCCTCAAATGGCACAACAAACGGCAATTCTGTGAGAATAACCAGATTTTTGACATCCTTGTTTGATAATGGCGGGCCTCCTTCATCATCTGTAAATCAACAAGTATAGTTTCATATCCAGAATGTATGTATACAGAAACTTGTTTGCTGAAATTTAATTATCAGATGGAAAATCTTTGGACTCTTACAACTTGAAAGGTATTGCAGACAACAATTTCAAGTTGGTGAAATTAGTCTTTGTGATTATTGTGGATTGAGAAGAAATTGCTTGTCACAAGCAATTTCTTCATTTTTCACAATGTTTTCCATAGTCCTTATCTTGTGGGGCATCAAAAAGTGTCATCGTGTGGGAATGGGTTAAAGTAGCATTGATCTTGGTCATTCTACATTCATTGCTAAAAGGATAAAGCTTTGGTTGATTTTTTTTTTAATTATGATAGTGTTGCAGTTCCAAACAGATCTTTATACATGCATAAGGAAGCACAGATATAGCAAAATGTAAGTTTTCCCATGCTGTTTCCAAAAATTGTTTTCGCATTGTGAACTTTTCTCTAGAAACAGCTGAAACAAAGAGATGTATGAACGTGTATAATAAAGTCAATCTGAAACTAAAATAAGTTATGACAGTGACTTACCAAAAATATCTATTCTAGCCAATGTCTGCATTGTACGAAATGGTCGTCGACTAAACACTGAATCTTGAGCTCTGTAGATCTGTGAGGGCTGGAATACAAATTGTTAATGAATAAAAAAAGTTAAAGTCTTCCAAATAAAGTGGACTTCAAATTTCTAGTGACAGTGCACTGTCTAAGAACCATACAATTAACAGTCTTTCTAAAATCTAACATTACCTTGCCTGGAATTTAAAGATGACATCCAAACAAAACTGGTATTTTTTTGGGTAAAAAATTTGAATGTTTCAATCTATACTCTAACATAGATTGCCAATTCAGTAGTAGAAAGCAATTCACAGAACAGTTTACATCATGCAAAGTGGCTTTTTAAATGGAATTAATTTGAGCAGGAATCTGGAGAAACGTCCCTTCTAGCATTTGAGAACAACATGGTTCCAGATCAGCCTGCGTATACACCCAGTCTGATCCGGAACCATGTTGTTCTCCAATAGCTTCTTCATGGTCTGTAACAACCGTATCAGAGTAACATGGACGGTGGCTAGACTGCTTCTAGGCACAGCCTGATCTTTAAACCTGGCTGTCTCAAATGCTATAAGGGACGTTTTTCCAGATCCAGGCTCACTTATTTTATTTGATACCAGATGATATAGAACAAGTAAAGAATGTATTACCCCATCAGCATGTATCTTGACTCTGTCTGACAACCACAGATCTTTGGGACAAAATGATCTTCTAGTGTCTCTAGTATACACTTGTCTGACTAGTACAGCTGTCACCTGTAAACAATCAATCATATACCTTTGTCATGACAACTATAAGCAGCAACAAGTATAGCACAAATGTTATAACCCTTCTTGGGGATTTTTTAAGAGGCTCAACTAACTGACTTTGCCAACAAAAATAAATTTGTACTTGGTTAATATCGGAGCACTCTACCTTAATGTATCACAACTCAAAGTCAAATAACTCTTTGCATATTCTTTTCCAACTGAATGCTCATATAAATTTATCACTAAAATTGTACTTTTTCTGTCTCTGTGGAATGCAGTTGGAATGTCTTCCCTTTAAGTAATAGACTTGAACAAACACTTACCCTAAACAGATATGACCACTGTGCAGTTTGTTTACTGATTTCCTTGACATTATTATTGCGTGTTTTGACACCTGTCCGTTTGAGAGCCATCCTATAATCTTCGTTGATGGTGGGTTTAGCGTCTGGGTGAGCCAGCTCAATAATACCCAAACATACATCACGTAATGTTATCACCATGTTTACAAGCTCGTCTAGACTAAATGGCATACTGGTGGATTTCACTGCAAATAAATCATATGTAAAATATCCACTTGAATTAAACAACAATCCAAGAGTCCATCTATTTTGAAAACAAAGTATCTTTGTTGATAAAATCGACATTGACAACTTCTTAGTAGCAAATAGGAATATCATTTGAACTTATCTGTGCTACTGAATTCATCAATAGAAAACCTGGACAAAACAGAGGAAAATTATTTTATTGCTCCATGCTTTTAACCCATTACAACAAAGTGATGCCTTTTGACCCCTACAAGACAAAGGCTTTAGAAAACCTTGTGGAAAATAAGGAAATTGCTTGTGACAAGCAATTTCTTCATTTACCACAATGTTTTCTACACAAAAACACCAACAATTTGTAATTTCTATGCATTTGATATTGTCGTCTGCAACACATTAGAATTTGAAACAGTCTAAAATTATGTTGTTTGGGAATGGGTTAAATACTTCCCTTTAAATTGTTGACAAAACTGCAAACATATGATTTATACATGTAGTTGAATACCCACCAGAACTGTCGCCGTAGAATTCTGCATCATGTAAGGTGAGTAATGTGTGGTTAAACATGGAGGAAAATGTTGACAGAACAGGAACAATCTTCTGCATATCACTCTCTGTCAGTGTTAAACCTCGACACAACATGATCACAAGGGGAGTTTCTGTTCTGAAATTAGTATGTTAGATACTTTAACGACTCTGGAAGGTAATGATTTATCTTTTTATGTATGACAGGAGGAAATAACTGTGATCTATCCCACTAACAGAGATCTTTAACAAAGTGAGAAAGGTATAGACCCTAATCAGTCTGTGCAGACTGTGTAAACTGAGCAGACTGACTGGGATTAAAACTTTTCACTCCAAAGGAAATTTTCCTGATCTAGATTGTTTGACAAATGTTAGGCCTGGGTTCAAGGATGTGCTTGTTATAAATCTACTCCCTGAACCACTTGGATATTTCCTTTAAACTTTATCGTTCTAACAATAAATCAGAAAGATGCTTACTTTGTTGCAGATATAGTTGTAAGAGACACACAACATCTCCAAACACTTCGTATAAAACTAGAGTTGTATGCCAAGGTGTAAAGTAACCTGAAATATAAACATCTGATTCGTCAGATGAAATTTAAAACTGAGCCGTCAGAGACGGACAATGCTCCCCGAATAAGGCATTGTCACAATAAATATATGCCATGCGGAGCTAATATAAAGCTAACAAATGTTAAGCCCCCTTTTTCCATGACATATTTTGTAAACGCAAATTTTAAATAGTTTATTGTCAAGGGCATCTGATTTGCTACTCAAATATGAAATTTCATCAAATTCTGACCATTAGACTAGGAGAAATTAGAGAAAAACTGTATTTAACCTTAAGTCCCCTTTTCCCATGACGAGGCCTCAAATCCAAAAACTGGGAAAAGTACATCGGCATTTTGTCATAGGGAGTTCACATGGTAAGTTTCATTTGAATTGGCCCAAGGGTTATGGAGAAATCGCTTCGGACGGACAGACAGAATGACGGACAGACAAAGCGGCGACTATATACTCTCCCTTCGGGGAGCATAACTACATTTAGCAACTGCTCAACCAATGGTATTGAACCTTTACCGGTTGATGAAAAGATATTGCTTGTGAAGTACCGGTAATATTAAGCTTCTAGGAGTTTATTAAAGAATGATCTCAGTTTAGGGAATAATTTTTGTTAACAATTTTGATATTAAAATTCAACTTCTTAAATATTTTACTGTACACTGCATTGATTGAATCAAGTTTTATAAATCAGTTAGCAGTTATGGTCATATGGGAGCGGATCAAAATTTAAAAGTCTCAATATCAAGATTATAGAGGAGAGGGGTAACAAAAGCAACCCCAAGGTAAGAAGAAAAGCCTCTCCAACTCAGGAGTTGATAGGTAAATACATTGTAGTTTGTTAGTCTGAATTAACCCATAACCCGAATACAAACTCTGTTCCAAATTCAAAGATATTGCAGACAATTTCATGCAAATGATTTTTTCTTTTATTTTTTGGTCTATTTATGAAATAAAAAACATTGTGGGGAATGCATAAATTGCTTGTCACAAGCAATTTCTTCACTTTCTACAATGTTTTCCGAAGCCTTTGCATCCTGAGGCACAAAAAAAGCATGGCTGTGTGGGAATGGGTTAAAAATGAACAAGAGATGTTTGTAAAACATATATGCCCCCTCAAGGGCCTACATTTGATGTAGGTCAAAGTCCAAGGTCAAGTTAACAAGGTCCAAGGTCATGGTCAAATATAAAAGGTCTTGGTAGGAGGTGTCTATGTGTGAAATATCAAAGCTGTATATGTAAAAGTAAAATGAAACATAGGCCAGGTTAAAGTTTTTAAAAGTAGGCCAAATGCCAAGGTCAAGGTCAAATGTGAAAGGTCTTGGTCTTGGTCCATGTGTGAAATATCAAGGCTGTAGGTGTAAAAGGACATGATATATATGCCTGGTTTCAGTCTTTTTAAAAGTAGGTCAAACTCCAAGGTCAAGGTTGCAATATTCAAGGTCATGGTCAAATGTGAAAGGTCTTGGTAGGAGGTGTCTATGTGTGAAATATCAAGGCTGTAGGTGTAATAGGACATAAGATAAAGGCTAGGTTAAATATTTCTAAAAGAATGTAAAAATCAAAAGTCAAGGTCACACAGGCCAAGGTCATGGTCAAATGTGAAAGGTCTTGGTAGGAGGTGTCCATGTGTAAAATATTGAGACTGTATAGGTAACAGGACATGAGATATAGGCCTAGTTTAAGTTTTTTAAAAGTAGGTCAAACTCCAAGGTCAAGGTCCAAGGTCATGGTCAAAAATGAAATATCTTGGTTGGAAGTGACCATGTGTGAAATATCAAGGCTGTATATGTAAAATGACATGAAATATAGGCCAGGTTAATGTATTATTAAAGTAGGTCTAACACCAAGGTCAAGGTAACAAGGTCCAAGGTCATGGTCAAACGTGAAAGGTCTTGGTCGTAGGTGTCCATGTGTCAAATATCAAGGCTGTATGTGTAAAAGGACATATATCGGCTAGGTTAAAGTTTTTTTTAAAGTAGGTCAAAGTCCAAGGTCAAGGTCACAAGGTCCAAGGTTATGGTCAAATGTGAAAGGTCTTGGTAAGATGTGTCCATGTGTGAAATACCAAGGCTGTATGTGTAATAGCACATAAGATATAGGCCCAATTTAATTTTTTTAAAAGTAGGTCAAACTCCAAGGTCAAGGCCACATGGTCCAAGGTCATAGTCGTATGTGATAGGTCTAGGTCGGAGGTTTCCATGTGTCAAATATCAAGGCTGTATGTGTAAATGGACATGATATATCGGCCAGGTTAAAGTTTTTTAAAAGTAGGTCAAACTCCAAGGTCAAGGTCACAAACTCCAAGGTCATGGTCAATTGTGAATGGTCTTGGTAAGATGTGTCCATTTGTGAAATATCAAGGCTGTATTTGTAAAAGGTCATGAGATATATGCCGGGTTTATTTTTTTCAAAAGTAGGTCAAACTCCAAGGTCAAGGTCACAAGGTCCAAGGTCATGGTTAAATGTGAACGATGTTGATAGGAGGTATCTATGTGTGAGATATCAAGGCTGTATGTGTAAAAGGACACGGGATATAGGCAAGGTTAAGAATTAAGCGTAAAAATCAACAAAGGGCAATAACTCCTAAAATTTGATTGGCAGAATTACAGTTCTTGTGCACTGCACCTCTCCATAATGAAATCTATTCACCTGTAAAGTTTCATGATTCTACCTTACATATTTTTTGAGTTGTGCTCCGGACAAGAATTAAGTTATAAACTCAACAAAGGGCAATAACTCAAAAAATTTGATCGGCAGAGTTACGGTTCTTGTGCACTGCACCTCTCCATAATGAGATCTATCCACCTATTAAGTTTCATGATTCTACCTTACATACTTATTGAGTTATGCTCCGGACAATAATCAAGTTTGAAAATCAACAAAGGGCAATAACTCAAAAAATTTGATCGGCAGAGTTACGGTTCTTGTGCACTGCACCTCTCCATAATGAGATCTGTCTACCTGTCAAGTTTCATGATTCTACCTAACATAGTTTTTGAGTTATGCTCCGGACCAAAATCAAGTTTGATAATCAACAAAGGGCAATAACTCAAAAAAATTGATCGGCAGAGTTACGGTTCTTGTGCACTGCACCTCTCCATAATGAGATTTATTCACCTGTAAAGTTTCATGATTCTACCTAACATAGTTTTTGAGTTATGCTCCGGACAAAAATCAAGTTTGAAAATCAACAAAGGGCAATAACTCAAAAAAATTGATCAGCAGAGTTATGGTTCTTGTGCACTGCACCTCTCCATAATGAGATCTATCCACCTGTAAAGTTTCATGATTGTACCTTACATACTTTTTGAGTTATGCTCCGGACAAGAATCAAGTTATAAAATCAACAAAGGGCAATAACTCAAAAAATTTGATCGGCAGAGTTACGGTTCTTGTGCACTGCACCTCTCCATAATGAGATCTATCCACCTATGAAGTTTCATGATTCTACCTTTAATACTTTTTGAGTTATGCTCCGGACAAGGTTTGGTCTACGGACAGACCGACCGACATACGGACCGACCGACCGACCTTCCGACCGACACTTGCAAAACAATATACCCCCATTTTCTTCGAAAGGGGGCATAATTAATAAAATCAACAAAGGGCAATAACTCAAAAATTTGATCGGCAGAGTTACAGTTCTTGTGCACTGCACCTCTCCTAAATGAGATCTATCCACCTGTGAAGTTTCATGATTTTAAACATACTTTTTGAGTTAAGCTCTGGACAAGAATCAAGTTATAAAATCAACAAAGGGCAATAACTCAAAAAATTTGATCGGCAGAGTTACGGTTCTTGTGCACTGCACCTCTCCATAATGAGATCTATCCACCTATAAAGTTTCATGATTCTACCTTACATACTTTTTGAGTTATGCTCCGGACAAGAATCAAGTTATAAAATCAACAAAGGGCAATAACTCAAAAAATTTGATCGGCAGAGTTACGGTTCTTGTGCACTGCACCTCTCCATAATGAGATCTATCCACCTGTGAAGTTTCATGATTCTACCTTAAATACTTTTTGAGTTATGCTCCGGACAAGATTTGGTCTACGGACAGACCGACCGACCTACGGACCGACCGACCGACCTTCCGACCGACCGACGACACTTGCAAAACAATATACCCCCATTTTCTTCGAAAGGGGGCATAATTATTACCTTTTCTTATGTATACTTTGTCTATGCAAACTCATCAGATAATGGCAGATAACGGACAGTGCAAATATAACTTGGTTATTGTCAGGATATTTGGCTATCAGGTTAACACTCTTCTGTACATGTAGTTGTGAATCTAAGGTGGTCATACACTGCTCTCTCAACTCTGATAATCTGTCCTCATCCATCACCTACAACAGGAAAATGAATGAAATAACTTTAACAGGCTTTAGCTGCTGATTGCTTTTGCGATTTCTTTACTTTGAAATTATAAATGCATGAATTCATACATTCTGGTGAAAGAAAATTTCATACGGCACAATTGACTTGTGCTTTATCAATACTGACTAACACCCATAATTGAACAGCTACCAAGCCATTGACAGGTACACTTAAAAAAATATTATCTTATCATATTATAAAGATATTAATCCCATATATTTGACTCAAATAGTAGCATGACATCACTGGTAACATTATCAGCAATTTCTTCTTTTGTCACAATATCTTGCACAGCCTTTTCTTTTGAGGATGTCACAACAAAATTATGTTTGGAAAAGGTTAACAAAAGAACCAAAGTCGCAATATACAAAGTGTTTTCACCTTAAAATCCTTTTCTCCATGACACAGCATAACATAGCAAAACCTTGATAACTTGCACATGGTCAGACTACTAGGAACAAACATTCCATGCAATTTTATTACATCTTCTGTATATTTGTGTAGGAGAAATTTTGTAAGCAATACTCTAAATACCTTGTGTGATTTCATTCAGTTAACTGTGGTGTAATTTCAGACAAATAAGTAGGATTTCGAAGATGTTAAATAATCTCGTAACTACGGCCTGATTCAAGCCATAGTTACGAGATTTTGTAACAACACTGACTGTTTATCAATATACAAAAGTAAACCCAGACTATTTTTAGCACAAAACTTATTACAATTGGAGCAGTCCAAAACTAGAACTGTCGCAAAGCGGACAAATACCCCCCAGTAGCGCGTTGTCACTGAAAAAGTGCTAAAGTTCAAAGTGGCATAACTCTGAAACTACTGCCTGGATCAAGATGAAAATTGCAGGTGCACAACTTCATATGATAGGAAACAACCTGCTAAAATTTCAGCAAAATCGGTCAAAAACTGTGGGAGGAGAAGAGGACACAAAATTATGTCCACGGACGGACGGACGGACAGACGGACGGACGGACGGACAACCTGAATCCAGTATACCCCCCTATAACTTTGTTGTGGGGGGTATAATTATCATTTGTGACCTGTCATGCTATAAGGGACATTATCAGAAATCAAAAATCCAAATTTTGACAATCTTGTCAGACTCAGCACAGGTCAACGAGATACTGTATGCAAAAAATGAACATATAGTAAAATAGGGAAAACATTCAAGATTTAGAAAATTACATACAAGTGAAAACTGTCGGCCCTAGTCTGGCTGCGCGGACTGACTAGGTTCAATATTTTTCACACATCCGATAAGGTGCCTTTTAGCGTGACAGGTCATATTTGAGTAAAGTTTACATTCATTACGAACCTCCTCATCTGTCTCCATTTCTACTTCAGAATCACTATCATCTTCATCTTCTGTTTTACGTGGAGGAAGTAAGGGAAACAGTCGCTGGATAATTTGTAAATACTGGCTGAATATCTCTATCTTCATAGATTCTGTAAAATATACATTTAAATATCAGAATCATTTTCAGTTTTACGTGGAGGAAGTAAGGGAAACAGTCGCTGGATAATTTGTAAATACTGGCTGAATATCTCTATCTTCATAGATTCTGTAAAAAATATGCAAATTAAAATTAGGCTTAGCTGAAGAAAATTAATATCCTGTCAACAAAAACATTTATCAAAATTACTTTGACGAATCTAGATCTCAAAGACTAAGGCACATTCTATCTAAGCTTTGTCAATGAAAGTTATGTTATACCCAACAAAATGTCTTAGTGGAATTAAAAAGGGTAAAACAAAAGTGTCTGGTAAATTAAGTTGTGATTTGCACATTTGCATCAAACATGGGAAAATAGCTTTGCGAAAAATGAAAGAAAAAATCTTACCTAGATGTTTTTCCCCCAGAGTAAGGAAAGCACCCAGAAGCCATGGAGTCATCTCAAACTTCACTTGGTTTCTATCTTTGGTTTTTCCGTATCCCTTATTTTTCCCCTCACCCACCTCCTGATGTTTACAATGTGTGATCAGTGCCTGGATGAGGTCCACAAAGGGGAACGGATATTTGCCGTATGCCATCGCTGGTAACAGAAACTGGGATATTTGTTCTGTATATACGGGACATAATAGAGACTTGCACACCTTCTTTAGTACATGGTGGCTGGAAATAGACAAAAGTTTAAACATACAACATAGAATGTATGGGTTTTAAGCGAGATAAAATAGAACTTACTGATAATTGGATAGTTTTTGTTGTCTACAACACCTATAAAACTTAGATAGGTTCAAATTTTGTTTTTTTGGGAAAGGGTTAGTACCATTTAAGTTACATATTTACAGTTACTTACTTATTTTCATGGTAATGTGCTGTAAAAATAACTGTACATAATTAAAATATGGCCTTTAGTTTATCTCTGTGCAAAATTTCAGCTCCGTCAGATCTGCATAGGCTTAGATTACGACGGATTTAAAACCCAATATCACATCATTTTGCAAGCACAATCAACCGCTTTAAATATTTTACATACTTTTACACCTCTGCATGATTATCGATTTATGTCATTTACTGTATGAATCTTGTATTCTGTCTTATAAAGTCTATAAATGGTGCGACAACATGCTAAAAGCCAACTTAAGGTTTACGAACTGAGAATGAAAACACAAATTTCTAGCCATACGAAATGCATTAAATTACACATACTTGTAAATACACTTCACATAAGTTGATTCACCATGCCGGATTTCAAGATTATGCTTCAAGAAGAAAATAATTTACAAATATTATTTTACTCTATATTCATATGCAAGGGAGGTAATTTTGAACATTTTTGTCAAATATTTCCACAAGTATGCATAAGTTCAAAATTCTAAACCATACAAAATGCTTATGTTTGTACTTCAAATGGAAATGTAACACAGTTTAGGAATTACTGGCACTTTTCAAATTTCGCCGCTGGCTCTGCCTTTCATTCTCAGTTCATAAACCTTAAGTGGATCATTACAGATTTAGGCCTGGGATACTAATGTCCCTTTAAAATTTCAAAACTGTTGCAGGCAAAAATTAAACTTTGCATCAAAGCAGATGAAGGACATTGTGCATACTTGCTTTAATGTTGTTAAATGTGTTCAGTCTCAAGCATGTATTGGACTATTACTTGACATTCTCTGACAATGGGTTGATAGAAATTTCAGTTCTTGTCAAAAACAGGATAAATTTGATATTTTACTTCACATAAAAATCTCACCTGAAAGACTTGTCATTCAATGTAGAAGCATAGCCAATAGGTACCATAATGAGTTCATACAGAGTGCCTGATACAGGGGTGGGAGGGGTAGAGCTTCTCTCTAAACTTGATGGAACTTTGGAGTTCAGTAACAGTCTCATACAGTCAAAGTATTCTGAAAGAGTTTTGTACAAATGTTCAATTTCTTCTAGGAAGAAATTGTTTCAATGCTGTTGTTGGTGACTAAAACAACAGCATTCACAGAAATCACAAATTCCCATAAAAAGGCAATTAGCATTCATGGCAGTTACAAAATGCTCATTGAACCTATGCATTTATTGCACAGAATTTATTTTTTCCTTTCATCCAGATTAACCCTTTCCAAAACAAGACTTGGTTTTGATGTCCCTAATATAATTGGTTTGGGGAAACATTGAGGCAAAAGAAGAAGCTTTTGCCTCAATGTTTTCCGACCCATTATGTATATTCTTCACATTTCTTTTTACCTTTAGTAACATCCATTATGACATATGCATCAGCTTTGAAATTCACCACCCTATTTTTCTTTTTTTTTTTCATTTGGGAAAAGGTTAACTTATACCTGATTGTAACAATGCTGCTGTCTTACATCTCCTAGATGTAATGGAGAAGCTATTATAGAACAATATTTATCTTCATCAGTACATAAGCAAGGACTGATCTAAATGTGATATCACCTGCATTAAGGGCTTTCCTTGGATCTGAGCTCAAATCTAATGAATAAAAGATCTTCAGGAGTCATATACATACCATTATCTACAAGGAATTTCCAGATAGAAAACAGAATTTCTGGTTGTGTGTAAGATGAAACCGCTGTAAACACTTCCAACATTCTAAGTGGTATGGCTATAGGCTGATTGGTGTTACCAATTGTGTTCAAATATCTGAAATAACAGGATGTGTTTGTGAAACACCAATGCCCACAAAATGGCTATTTTTTGGAGAAAAGGCCAATGTTAAGATTTCGGACAGACAGACAGATGGCCAGACAGACAGACAGACAAGAGTAAAACAAAATACCCCCATCATTTGATATGATAAATAGTGAGGCAAAAGAATGAAATACTGATAATCAGCATTCCCTCTATTTTCCTCAGTGTATTATGCACTGTATTGTACAGTAATTCTCTCTTTACCAAAATTCATGTTGTCATCTTCAGCAGTATTAAATTGGATTAGTATAAATTTTTGCCTTTCGGGAGATTTGAAAAATGGAGTACATCGAAATTTGATTAACCCTTTCCCAAACAAGACCTGGTTTTGACGTCCCTGGTAAAAATGGCTTGAGAAAACATTGAGGCAAAAGAAAATACTGATGATCAGCATTTTCTCCTTTTGCCTAAATGTTTTCTGTGCTATATTATTCACAAAATCAATTTGGAAGAGTCTGATTTTTTAATGTTTGGGAAAGAGGTATGATTTACAATATATTTTATGTAATGCAAAATACACTATATATACCCACCTGAGACAGAGAGCGAGTAAGTTTTTAATCTGTTGTTGACCTTTACTAGGATCTGCCAGGATTATACGGAGATAGTCATCCTTTCTCTTCACTAGCTGCTGACTCACCCACACCTAGAAGACATTCAAGACAAACAGTCAGTGTTACACCATTCCCAAACAACAAAATTTTGGGCTTAGACTTGTCTGAAATGAAAGTCATTCCATATTTTAACAAAATACTGGTCTTAAAAGTGAAAGAATACAGTCTGAAAGGCAGAAATCTTTATCCTATAGCAGGAAAACTTTGAAAGAATGTTGATTTTCTGTGTTAGTGCAAGTAAATCTTCCTTTTTTCAAATGTAATTGTGATTCTTTTTTCTCAAAATGTCACTGATAGGAATATGCAAACTATACAGGTCGTTCAGGGCTCAATTATTATTAGGGATGGGAACGAGTACTCGATTAATCGAGTACTTGATCGAACGTCCGAGTATCGATTACCAATATCACTAATCGAGTAATTGGAAAGAAAAAAATAATATCGGCAGAAAAAATGAAAATTCGTTTCCAAACTCAAGTTGTTGAAAATATCGATCGCTCTTTTCCAACACTGTACCGTGCAAAGGGTAGAATATGTAACACCTAGTCGTACGCCGATTATCTAATCCCTCGATATTGTCCTAATTTGCAATCAAGTGCCAACAGCTTTTGTTCTCGCTGTCAAACAATGTCATAAATGTTCGCACCTTCGCCGCCCTTTGCTCCGATTTCGGGCCATGCATTTTAATTGGACGTCCGTAAGATTTACCTTAGAGCTGATTGGTTTATGCAATATTCGATCAGCCGATTATCTGATTATTGTTAAGATTTTATTCTATTGCTATTTGTTTCTCGAAGAAGAAGCATCTCATTCCCGATTACACGCAAATAAATTCAAGAAAGTTTAACAATGCCTCCCTTTAAATCTATAGTGACTTGTGTATATTTCACAACATGCGTAAATATTAGGACCTACGAACGCTTTGCTACGAGATGAATAACAAGGCTTTTTTTATCATTATTATTCATGAGTTAAATGGAAAGATTTTGACTCTTTCTGTAATTCTCATCACATATCTAACAATCGTCCGTTTTTCTCAAATAAAGAACTGATCAAATGTCATCTAAAGATATATTTATACCGAATATATGCTGCATATATCGGTTATGAACATGTTGGAAAACACAGATACTATAACCAAAAGACGACGTTTCTATCCGAGTACTCGAGTACTCGATCGGATGGGTGATCGAGTACTCAATTAGTAAAATTGGTACTCGTTACCATCCCTAATTATTATGCATTTTATATTATGCTATACTATTTAGTCTCTACTAATTTCATTTTGGGAGACATTAACCCTTTCCCTAAGAAGACCCGGTTTTGATGTCTCTGATAGAAACAGCTTGGAAAAACATTGAGACAGAAGAAGGATTATCAGCATTTTTTTCTTTAGCTTCAACATTTTCCATGCTATATTTCACACAAATACAATCTTTAATTACATCCATTTTGTTGCCTACAGCACCGTTTGGACTAGACCACCATAAAATTTGCCATTCGGGAAAGTGTTAATATACTGATAACCATAAAATATAACATACCAGTCTACTACCGTCCACTTTATCTCTGTAGAAGTGACATAACTGTGAACATAGACTAATCAGATCCTCCACCTTAATGTCTGTACGAGGTAACTTCATCAGCTGATTGTCAAATTTCTGACGTAGAGCTTCATTCTGTAACATTGAGAAAAACTCCGTTGAAATACTGAAGTGTAAATTGCATCCTAAACATTGGATTATATATCAAAATTAAAAAGAATTATAAATGTAGCAACCATTTTTCATTACCAAAATTGTTTAGTATACTTTAGCTAATACTATTACAACCTATAGTTCAATCATAATGTAATTTTTCATTGTAAAGCAAAAAGATTCTATTAATCTTTTAAAGTTATAGTAATCTTTAAACCATTACAATATTTCACTGAACAATGAAATAGCAATTTGCTCTCTGTCTATTCTTTAAGGAAGCATGAGAATGCGTTACATACCTGTGTTTGTCTGACTTTGTATCCTCTGTAAACTTTCTGTATCTTTATGGCATTCTCTGTTTTAACTCTCTGATCCTGTCATAATGAACAAGGCATGACTGTGTAATGATATAATACTTCATAATTATAAAGCTTTCCTATGGTAAACAAGAGATGTTTGTAAAACATATATGCCCCCTCAAGGGCCTACATTTGATGTAGGTCAAAGTCCAAGGTCAAGTAAACAAGGTCCAAGGTCATGGTCACATATGAAAGGTCTTGGTAGGAGGTGTCTATGTGTGAAATATCAAAGCTGTATATTTAAAAGTAAAATGAAACATAGGCCAGGTTAAAGTTTTTACAAGTAGGCCAAATGTCAAGGTCATGGTCAAATGTGAAAGGTCTTGGTTGGAGGTGTCCATGTGTGAAATATCAAGGTTGTAGGTGTAAAAGGACACGATATATATGCCTGGTTTCAGTCTTTTTAAAAGTAGGTCAAACTCCAAGGTCAAGGTTGCAATATTCAAAGTCATGGTCAAATGTGAAAGGTCTTGGTAGGAGGTGTCTATGTGTGAAATATCAAGGCTGTAGGTGTAATAGGACATAAGATAAAGGCTATGTTAAAGACTTCTAAAAGTATGTAAAAATCAAAGGTCAATGACATACAGGCCAAGGTCATGGTCAAATGTGAAAGGTCTTGGTAGGGGGTGTCCATGTGTAAAATATTGAGACTGTATAGGTAACAGGACATGAGATATAGGCCTAGTTTAAGTTTTTTTTAAAGTAGGTCAAACTCCAAGGTCAAGGTCCAAGGTCATGGTCAAAAGTGAAATATCTTGGTTGGAAGTGACCATGTGTGAAATATCAAGGCTGTAAATGTAAAATGACATGAAATATAGGCCAGATTAATGTATTATTAAAGTAGGTTAAACACCAAGGTCAAGGTCACAAGGTCCAAGGTAATGGTCAAATGTGAAAGGTCTTGGTCGTAGGTGTCCATGTGTGAAATACCAAGGCTGTATGTGTAAAAGGACGTGATATATCGGCTAGATTAAAGTTTTTTTTAAAGTAGGTCAAAGTCCAAGGTCAAGGTCACAAGGTCCAAGGTCATGGTCAAATGTGAAAGGTCTTGGTAAGATGTGTCCATGTGTGAAATACCAAGGCTGTATGTGTAATAGCACATAAGATATAGGCCAAGTTTAATTTATCTAAAAGTAGATCAAAATCCAAGGTCAAGGCCACATGGTCCAAGGTCATAGTCGTATGTGATAGGTCTTGGTCAGAGGTTTCCATGTGTCAAATATCAAGGCTGTATGTGTAAAAGGACATGATATATCGGTCAGGTTAAAGTTTTTCAAAAGTAGGTCAAACTCCAAGGTCAAAGTCACAGAGTCCAAGGTCATGGTCAATTATGAAAGGTCTTGGTAAGATGTGTCCATGTGTGAAATATCAAGGCTGTATTTGTAAAAGGTCATGAGATATTTGCCGGGTTTAATTTTTTCAAAATTGGTCAAACTCCAAGGTCAAGGTCACAAGGTCCAAGGTCATGGTTAAATCTGAACGATGTTGATAGGAGGTATCTATGTGTGAGATATCAAGGCTGTATGTGTAAAAGGACATGAGATATAGGCAAGGTTAAGAATTAAGTGTAAAAATCAACAAAGGGCAATAACTCCAAAAATTTGATTGGCAGAGTTACGGTTCTTGTACACTGCACCTCTCCATAATAAAATCTATTCACCAGTAAAGTTTCATGATTCTACCTTATATATTTTTTGAGTTGTGCTCCGGACAAGAATCAAGTTATAAACTCATTAAAGGGCAATAACTCAACAAGAGTGCCTGAAAGGCACTGATATCGCTCACCTGAGTTCTTCGTGTATTTGATTGTGTATAATATAGGTTTTGTTGTAAACAAATATATATGTAAGTATTATGTCATATTAAATTATAGTAAACTAGAATATCACTGAAAGTGATCATACCCCCAAACAGCACTGTTTTTGTGCATTTTGAGAAGTACATTTCATTTGAACTGTGATCGGATCAATTGGGAACAAGAGCTGTCACTGTAAGATGACAATGCCCCCGACACCGCTTTGATTTTAAATTATGGCCAATCTATGTTCAAGGTCAAGGTCATCCAGGGGTCAAGGTCACCAAAGTATGTGCCTACAGAAAGGTAATGTACCAAGGAATGTTGTGGTAAAGTATGAAGCGAATATGTTAAGTAATAAGGAAGTTATGGCCAATGTTAAAGTTTTTGGACGGAATGACAGACAGACGGACAGACGGACGGACGGACAAGTCAAATTTATGATGCCTCCCTATCGGGGGCATAAAAAGAGCAAACAAAAAAATCAACAGACCAAACATAACACATGTAAATGTTGCGAAAAATACCAATTTTCAACAAAAGGATATAACTCATTTAAAAATCAACAAGCCCCACCCTGCCATTTTTTCAATTAATCAAAAATCCTCAAACATGTATTGAAGACAGTCACTCAAGGTACATTCCTGTAAGGTTTGGTTCAACTTAGCCCTAAAATTACTTTTATAAAGAATTTTCTCATGAATTTGTTAAGTCCAATAAGCCCTGCCCCGCCAAGACCACATTTTTTGACGAATAAAAAATTCTCGAACAGATATTGTAACATGTCACCCAATGATCATTTCTGCCAAGTTTGGTAACGAATTGCTTGATGGTTAAGGAGAAGAAGATTTTGGAAGAATTATCTAACGATTTCTTGAAGTCTGGTAAGCCCCACCCTGTAAGCCGATGTTTTTCACCAAATCAAAAATTCATGAACTTGTGTTGAATACAGTCTCTCAAGGGACATTCCTTCTACGTTTGGTTCAAATTTGCTGAATAATTGATTTTTAAAGATTTTTCACATGATTTCTCCTAGTCCGATAAGCCCCGCCCTGCCACGCCCACAATTTTTGACAAATCAAAAATTCACGAACGAGTTTTGAAAAGGGTCACCCAAGGAACATTCCTTTCAAGTTTGGTAATAATAAGCCCAGTGGTTAAGGAGGAGAAGATTTTTGAATAATTATCTTTCGATTTCTCGAAGTCTGATAAGCCCCGCCCTGCCACGCCCACAATTTTTGACGAATCAAAAATTCATGAGCATGTATTGAAAACAGTCACTCAAGGGACATTTCTGCCAAGCTTGGTTCAAATTGGCCTGGTAATTGATTTTTAAAGATTTTTTACATGATTTCTCTAAGTCTGATAAGCCCCGCCCTGCCATGCCCACAATTTTTGACAAATCAAAAATTCACGAACAAATTTGAAAAGGGTCACCCAATAAACATTTCTGCCAAGTTTGGAAAGAATTGGCCAAGTGGTTGAGGAGGAGAAGATTTTTGAAAAATTTCCTAAAGATTTCTATTAGTCTGATAAGCCCCGCCCTGCCACGCCCACAATTTTTGACAAATCAAAAATTCACGAACAAGTTTTGAAAAGGGTCACCCAAAGAATATTCCTTTCAAGTTTGGTAATAATAAGCCCAGTGGTTAAGGAGGAGAAGATTTTTGAATAATTATCTTTCGATTTCTCGAAGTCTGATAAGCCCCGCCCACAATTTTTGACGAATCAAAAATTCATGAGCATGTGTTGAAAACAGTCACTTAAGGGACATTTCTGCCAAGCTTGGTTCAAATTGGCCTGATAATTGATTTTTAAAGATTTTTCACATGATTTCTCTAAGTCTGATAAGCCCCGCCCTGCCACGCCCACAATTTTTGACGAATCAAAAATTCATGAACAAGTTTTGAAAAGGGTCACTCAAGGAACATTTCTGCCAAGTTTGGAAAGAATTGGCCCAGTGGTTGAGGAGGAGACGATTTTTGAAGAATTCCCTAATGATTTCTTTAAGTCTGATAAGCCCCGCCCTGCCACGCCCACAATTTTTGACGAATCAAAAATTCACGAACAAGTTTTGAAAAGGGTCACCCAAGGAACATTTCTGCCAAGTTTGGAAAGAATTGGCCAAGTGGTTGAGGAGGAGAAGATTTTTGAAGAATTCCCTAATGATTTCTTTAAGTCTGATAAGCCCCGCCCTGCCACGCCCACAATTTTTGACGAATCAAGAATTCACGAACAAGTTTTGAAAAAGGTCACCCAAGGAACATTTCTGCCAAGTTTGGAAAGAATTGGCCCAGTGGTTGAGGAGGAGAAGATGTTTAAAGAAATTGTTGACGACGGACGACGAACGACGGATGACGGACGCTGGATAGTGACTGACCCTAAGAGCTCCCCTTGAGCTCGTTGAGCTCAGGTGAGCTAAAAAATTTGATCAGCAGAGTTACGGTTCTTGTGCACTGCACCTCTCCATAATGAGATCTATCCACCTATTAAGTTTCATGATTCTACCTTACATACTTTTTGAGTTATGCTCCAGCCAATAATCAAGTTTGAAAATCAACAAAGGGCAATAACTCAAAAAATTTGATCAGCAGAGTTACGGTTCTTGTGCACTGCACCTCTCCATAATGAGATCTATATACCTATTAAGTTTCATGATTCTGCCTTACATACTTTTTGAGTTATGCTCCGGACAATAATCAAGTTGGAAAATCAACAAAGGGCAATAACTCAAAAAATTTGATCGGCAGAGTTACAGTTCTTGTGCACTGCACCTCTCCATAATGAGATCTATTCACCTGTAAAGTTTCATGACTCTACCTAACATAGTTTTTGAGTTATGCTCCGGACAAGAATCAAGTTATAAAATCAACAAAGGGCAATAACTCACAAAATTTGATCGGCAGAGTTACGGTTCTTGTGCACTGCACCTCTCCATTATGAGATCTATCCACCTATGAAGTTTCATTATTCTGCCTTACATACTTTTTGAGTTATGCTCTGGACAATAATCAAGTTTGAAAATCAACAAAGGGCAATAACTCAAAAAATTTGATCGGCAGAGTTACGCTTTTTGTGCACTGCACCTCTCCATAATGAGATCTATTCACCTGTAAAGTTTCATGATTCTACCTAACATAGTTTTTGAGTTATGCTCCGGACAAAAATCAAGTTTTGAAAATCAACAAAGGGCAATAACTCAAAAAATTTGATCAGCAGAGTTACGGTTCTTGTGCACTGCACCTCTCCATTATGAGATCTATCCACCTGTAAAGTTTCATGATGGTACCTTACATACTTTTTGAGTTATGCTCCGGACAAGAATCAAGTTATAAAATCAACAAAGGGCAATAACTCAAAAAAATTGATCGGCAGAGTTACGGTTCTTGTGCACTGCACCTCTCCATTATGAGATCTATCCACATATGAAGTTTCATGATTCTGCCTTACATACTTTTTGAGTTATGCTCCGGACAATAATCAAGTTTGAAAATCAACAAAGGGCAATAACTCAAAAAATTTGATTGGCAGAGTTACGGTTCTTGTGCACTGCACCTCTCCATAATGAGATCTATTCACCTGTAAAGTTTCATGATTCTACCTTACATACTTTTTGAGTTATGCTCCGGACAAAAATCAAGTTTGAAAATCAACAAAGGGCAATAACTCAAAAAATTTGATCAGCAGAGTTACGGTTCTTGTGCACTGCACCTCTCCATAATGAGATCTATCCACCTGTAAAGTTTCATGATTGTACCTTACATACTTTTTGAGTTATGCTGCGGACAAGAATCAAGTTATAAAATCAACAAAGGGCAATAACTCAAAAAATTTGATTGGCAGAGTTATGGTTCTTGTGCACTGCACCTCTCCATAATGAGATCTATCCACCTATGAAGTTTCAAGATTCTACCTTTAATACTTTTCGAGTTATGCTCCGGACAAGGTTTGGTCTACGGACAGACCGACCGACATACGGACCGACCGACCGACCGACCGACCGACCTTCCGACACTTGCAAAACAATATACCCCCATTTTCTTCGAAAGGGGGCATAATCAGCAATTTCTCCTGTTTTTTCCTAAGCCTTTTCTACTATTAGGCATGTCAACTCCAGGCCCAGGTTTCACGAAAAAACTTAAGTACGTTCTCAGACTCAAATCTGAGCACCGTGCACAAATCACACGAAATCCATGTGAACTTTAATTGAATACCAATCAATGTTGATTGGTATTCAATTGAAGTTGAGCATGAACTCATGAGCATATACTTAAGTTTTTTCGAGAAACCAGGGCCAGGTCTTGTTAGAAAATGAGAAAGGGTTAAACAAAATTTGTGTACAACGAAAGTCAAAAGAAGTACTGTGGACTAGTATTGCTCAAGATCATGACAAATCTGGGAGAAGCTCAATAGTCAACGAAATATTGATTGGTCCTAATAACATCATCCCTTACAATATGTTTTTTTTTGTCAACACAGACAACAGCAGGGTTTAGAAAACATTGCATGAAATGTTGATTACTTATATTTTCTTACAAAGTTTTCTTCACCATTACATGCAGACTTTCAACACTAGAGCTGGGAAGAGTACTCGAGTACCCTGGTATCGGGTCGGGTAACACCAGTCAGGGGTTTTCCTATGCTTTCTGTGCCTCCTGAAAACGGAGGCATTCCCAAAGCAAACGGCTGTGTTCCCAAAGCAAATTTTCTTCAATTTTTCCCAATCTATTTAAAATGGTTAATTTCAATACTGAAAAATGAGTTTTTTGCCTACTTTTTTGCCCAAAAAGAGCCATTTTGCACTTCAAAAATTTCCCAATTTTGCCAGACTCTGTTCCCCAAAATGCCTAGGAAAACCCCTGCCAGTACCCGGGTACTAGATCATTACCCTGTACCCGGTTTCTTAAATGACCTAACTAAAGGGAAAGCTTTTTTTAACAAGTTCATAATATTCATGCCTTTTGGACCGTGTGTCAACATTTTACTTATTGATTATGAGCTGGAAGACCATCCAAACAGTTTGAAATGGTTACACCCCTATATATTTGGGATACTTTAGTGTGTGTATTCCATTTAAAGATGTTGCAGACGACAGTTTCCAGTGAATGTAGTTTTACATTTTTGGTCTCTCTGTCTAAAAAACATTGTGGAAAATGCATGAATTTGTTGGCACAAGCAATATCTTCGTTTTCCGAAAGGTTTTCAAGAGCTTTTTTCTGTTTAGGGGGCGTCAAAAGGTCTCGATAAAACGAAATTGGCTTCAACATTACAATATTCCAGGCTACGTCCCTGGAAATGATAAAATTTTCAGACTGGAGTATCTTTTTGTTCTGTAAGCACAGGCCCGTAGGAAGCATATTGGGGTGGCTGAAGCCCCCGTGTCTGAATATTGGGGGGGGGGGGGGGGGGGGGTAATTAGGATTTTCCATAAATTTCAGCGTAATATAAGGAAAATTCGGCATTTTTTTGGCGCTCCAGGCCCTGTTCCTACGGGCCTGAAGCAATCCTAATATTAAGCAAGTGTCATGAACTAAAATTCACGTTAGGGGATCGAAATCTCTTAATGCCAGCTTATTCAAGCTGTAGATGCGAGGTATTAACATTTCACCAGTGTTTTGTCAGTAAGATGTGTGTCTGCGAAAGTTTGACCAGTCTTTTTTGTCGCAGAATAGAAAAAAAACATAAAAAAGCGTATTCCAATATTGCATTTGGTCTTCTCGTTGTCTTGAAGAAGACTAAAGAATTGCCAATTTTCGCTTTTTGAAGAAGACGTCGACGAAGCGTGGTTGTTTGAAGCCATGTATAGCAAACAAGTGCCAAGATGAAAAAATATTTATAGATAACTTGGTGTTTTTGAATCATCATCGGGTACTCGAGTACCCGCAGGTAATACGACCACGGGTACCCGGGTACAAAATTTCTACCCGTCCCAGCTCTATTCAACACAAGGTTGCACCTTGTTTTTTTACACTTCAACTACTTTACAATCAGTCCAGTCTGAATGTTTTTGTTACTTGGGAGATGGTCATTTGGACTTATGATCTATTAGCCCTTTCCCAAACAACAAAATTTTACACAGATCCAATTTGAATGCCACTGCAGACAATAAAGTCAATGTTGAGAACTTGAGACATATGGAATTTATATACAAAAGTACAGAAAATATTGAAGGAAAGGGAGAAAATGCTGATTATTGGCATTTTCTTCTTTTCCTTCAATGTTTTTATGTCTCTTTCAGGTGCGTCAAAACCCAGTCTTGTTTAAGAAAGGGTTAATTCACTGCACAACTGATGATCCTACCTCTCTCTTCTGTCTGGCCTCTTGATTCTTCTTTATTAGAGCATCTTTCTCCTCCTGCAAAATAACAAGTAACATGATTTGCATGAGTCTCAGAGATACAGTTTAACCCTTTCACTGCCAAATATTTTTTTAAAACGTGTTTCTAACCGCTGAATTAATTCGAAGAAATTTCGATACCCTGTTCACAAAAACATGCATAACTTTTGACTCATTTGATGGATTCCTTTCAAATTTTCAGCACATACAGACAAATGAAGCACCTATATGTGACCAAAATTTAAAGGTAATTTATGAAATAATTTTTTTTTTTTATGTTGTTGGTACTCGTCCCCATAAATTTGTCGACAAAAGTCGCCTATGGCAGAAACCCCTCGTTGACAAAAGTCGCCTATGGCAGTGAAAGGGTTAAAGGGGATAAAAGGTATTTAAAAAACAAAATATAATTTATTCTCAATCAAACCCAATCTTGTGGGTACTCAATTGATTGTAATCTTGTCGGGATGATTCAAATGAGTACATAGGGTATGGATTTGAATAAAATATATACAGTCCACACTCGTTGTGTCGAAGTCAGAGGGGCTGTCAAAATACCTTGACATATCCTGAGTTCGACTAATCTGATTGTGATTATTTTCGATGAAAACGATATTTAACTATTTTTAATGGACATCATGATTGTGTGTCCATGATTGAAATATAGTAGGAAAAGGAAAGAAATTGCTCAAAATGAGCAATTTCTATCCTTTTCCTACTAAATTTCAATGGCTGTATTTGTTTCGGAATACATTTTGATATCCATATGTTGAGGATGGGAAATGACTTTGACTTCGACTTAAGCGGAATTTTGACTTATCTGATGTCGAGATAACGAGTGTCGACTGTAATTAGAATATCTTTGCCCCTTCTTACCTGTTGCTTGTTTGTATCTGACTAAATTTCACTTTGACTTTTTCAGCCTTGGAATTGTATTCTCCAGGAATGATAAGTTTAGTCTTTTTTTAATTCCATGAGGTATAACCTGATGCATGTAATTGCATTGAGATCATGAAATTGATGGTTGTAAAATTCATATATTTGATGCACATACCTGCAGTTACACGCATAAGATTATACCCGTGAACTTGTCCTGAGCAGAGAGATACTTGCTAATGTGAGCAGGTTAGTAGATTATCATACCCCTGCTATATGGCAAGTTACTACTTGCCTTGGATGGTTGAAAATAAATAATCAATCGACCTTATGTAAGGTCCAAGGTCATAGTCATATGTGATAGGTCTTGGTCGGAGGTTTCCATCATGTCAAATATCAAGGTTGTATATGTGCAAAAGGACATGATATATCGGCCAGGTTAAAGTTTTTTTAAAAGAAGGTCAAACTCCAAGGTCAAAGTCACAAGGTCCAAGGTCATAGTCAAATTTGAAAGGTCTTGGTAGGATGTGTCCATGTGTGAAATATCAAGGCTGTATGTGTAATAGCACATGATATAGGCCCAGTTTAATTTTTTTAAAAGTAGATCAAACTCCAAGGTCAAGGCTACAAGGTCCAAGGTCATAGTCATATGTGATAGGTCTTGGTCGGAGGTTTCCATCATGTCAAATAACAAGGCTGTATGCGTAAAAGGACATGATATATCGGCCAGGTTTGTTTTTTTTAAAAGTAGGTCAAACTCCAAGGTCAAGGTCACAAGGTCTAAGTCAAATGTTTAAGGTCTTGGTAGGAGGTGTCCATGTGTGAAATATCAAGGCTGTATGTGAAATAGGTCATGAGATATATGCCTGGTATAATTTTTTTTAAAGTAGGTCAAACGTCAAGGTCACAAGGTCATGGTCAAATGTGAACGACGTTGATAGGAGGTATCCATGTGTGAGATATCAAGGCTGTATGTGTACAAGGACATGAGATATAGGCAAGGTTAAGAATTAAGTGTAAAAATCAACAAAGGGCAATAACTCCAAGAATTTGAGCGGCAGAGTTACGGTTCTTGTGCACTGCACCTCTCCATAATGAGATCTATCCACCTGTAAAGTTTCATGGTTCTACCTTACATACTTTTTGAGTTGTGCTCCGGGCAAGATCCAAGTTTGAAAATCAACAAAGGGCAATAAGTTATAACTCCAAAAAATTGATTGGGACTAACAGAGCTTGAAAAATGGCAGACTGAGCACAATTCAATAAGACATGTTGGATGGTCTGCCGGTCTTCGACATGTCCGTCATTGTATTGTAAGGGGAAACAAGAGGACCATGATGGTCCTAAATCTCTCACCTGAATCAAGATGACAAGAGTGATAATGGCAATTTTGTCAAATTCAAAGGCATGAAACTTATATGGACTTTCTGTTTGGAAACAATTAAGTAATCATTTTGTTCCAATCGATCCTGTAAAGTTGGGTATAAATTAGCATAATGGTTGAGTTTTTTTCAATAATTATTTTATGATTTTGCAATATACAACATAGGGCTAATTTTCAAAGCATACTGATCTGTTAAAATTGATCATTTATGATATCATAAGCAAGATTTGGTATGCGATTTGAAAGAATATAGTAAATGAGGACAAACCATCTGATAAGCTAGGCTAATCCCTTCTTATTTGTTCATGGGGCCAGCCTGAGCAGTAGATAACAGAAATAGATAAGAGAAATAGAAAGCATTCCAAATTTATTACTTATGTAGAATGTATTAATTTTTTCAAACAGATGATTGAAATGATCACCAACAACAAAGGGTTTGATGAATATTGAAACAAAATGTTGCTTTTCGAAAAGCAATTATCTCCTCTTATCTTCAGCTTGTATGATTTGCAAAGTAAATGCATCAAAATTGCCTTGTAAACTATAGAACCCACAATATAGGGCTTAGTTTCCATGTATAGTAATGATTTCTTGTATTCTGGAAGCCATTCATGAAATTAGGTCTTACACAAAATTTCAAGGTTCTAGGCCAAATAGTTTAGAAGAAAACTAAGTATCTCCATTACAACCCACAGTAAAGTATAATTTTCAATGCAAAAAATTTCCATAACCCTGCCACACCAACATACTTTTTAAGGAAATAAAAAATTCAAGATACAATTTTGAAACGAGTCATTCAAGGAACTTTCCAGCCAGGTTTCATTCAAATTGGCCCAATGGTTGATTTTTAAAGATTTTTTTATGATTTCTCTTTTCTGATAAGCCTCTTCCTACCTGACACGCCCACATTTTTTGACAAATGTAAAAATTTGTGAACAAATTTTGAGAAGAGTGACTCAAGGAACATTCCGGCCAAGTTTGATTAAAATTGGCCAAAAGATTGATTTTTAAAGAATTTCCTTATGATTTCTCCAAGTCCGATAAGCCTCTTCCTTCCTGCCACGGCCACATTTTTTTGACATGTAAAAATTTGTGAACAAATTTTGAAAAGAGTGACTCTTAAGAACATTCCTGCAAAGTCAGGTTCAATTGGGCCACATTGTTGATTTTTAAAGAATTTTCTTTTGATTTCTCCAAGTCTGATAAGCCCCTTTCTCCCTGCTACATTGTGAACAAATTTTAAAAAGAGTGACTTAAGGAACATTCCTACCAAGTCTGGTTCAATTGGGCCCAATGGTTGATTTTTAAAGAATTTTCTTATGATTTCTCTATGTCCAATAAGCCCCTTCCTCCCTGCCACGGCCACATTTTTTGACAAATGTAAAAATTTGTGAATAAATTCTGAGAAGAGTTTCTCAAGGCACATTTCTGCCAAACGGACAGACGGACGGACGGACGACGGACAAAAAGCGACCACAATAGCTCACCTTGTGCACTTCGTGCTCAGGTGAGCTAAAAAATGCATGTATGTCAATCAAAAATACTTGTAGTAGATTTAGGTACGATTCCTCCTTGGGGCGAATCGAGTACAGTACCGTGTGGATTCCGGGAATTACATCATTCGCCGGATCCCAGCTTATCAGTGTCTTCCAGCAGCAAGACTGGAACCAGCCGCCTTTACTATGGATGACACTAATGGAGATTGACGTACATTTAACATGGTGAAAGACAATTGGTGGTAATCGAGGTTCGAAGACCCTTATCATTGGAATCCAAGGTGGCAGCTTGGACCAAAGACAGGTAAGTGTAATGACGTTGGGTAGAAACACGACCATGTGCCCGGCTAGCTCAGTGGTTAGAGCGTCCGACTAGTAATCCGGGGGTCGTGGGTTCGAGTCCCACGTCCGGTGCACTTTTTCCCCTCTAATTTACTTTAATGGCGACAAGGTAAACTGGCGAGCGCGGGATGCGGCACCCGGTGGTCCTAGGGACCGGGGGAGTGGGAGACTCCCGAGAAATTATAAGGGGGAAGAGTGTAGTGACGTTGGGTAGAAACACAACCATGTGCCCGGCTAGCTCAGTGGTTAGAGCGTCCGACTAGTAATCCGGGGGTCGTGGGTTCGAGTCCCACGTCAGGTGCACTTTTTCCCCTCTAATTTACTTTATACTCTAATTATGCTTGTTTTTCTGCTTACATAGCCAATTAGGGACCCCCCAAAACTAAGCCAAGGACTGATAAAGTTGTGTCCCAGGGACCCCCAAAATTATGAATGAAACTAAAACCCTGAGGTTTCCAGTTAAATCTTGGATATTTTCAATTAGCTCAACATATGAAATGGATTGGAGCAAATTTTTGGGAAAAAAATGACCTTTTTGGCATCGGGAAAGGGTTGGTTTCCTGCCAATTATACCCGAAAGGGCAGTATAATATATAGACAGAAGAACAAAGAATACCTGCGACTATAGTATCGACTTTTAATTTTACCATTGACTCGGTCGGCATGACTTCATAGCCTCACTTTTATTGTTTCATCGAGGGTACTTCCTAGGTCTTTATCGTAGCAAGATACCATTTTTGAGGCAGAATATTTCAAAAATCCATCGTTAAAATTCATAAACTAAACTCTTTCATTGAAGAATGTGATTTAACCCATTACCAAACAAAATTTTAGCCTTGTCAAAACTCATAGGTGTTACAGACGACAATTTCCATGGAACAAAATTTAACATTTTTTGGTCTTTCTCGGTAGAAAACATTGTGGGAAATGAAGAAATTGCTTGTCACAATCAATTTCTTCATTTTCCACAATGTTTACCAAAGCCTTTATTTTGTTGGGCGTCCAAAAGCGTCAATCTGTGGGAAAGGGTTTAACTACAAAGGCATTTTTAGTAATCATGCGTAGTCGTTAAGATATTAATGCTGAAAGTTGGGGGTCCTAAAGTTGGTTAAGCTTTAACAAAAAAGTCTAAAAGACCAAAGTTTTCACCTCCTCCAAATGAGTGCAGGTGCTGCGCTTTTTATGACTAACCATGTTTTTGATTGGCTGAAGGGATTGTGCCAACAGAATCAATAAAAGCCAATTCCAAAAGAGGCGAAGTGTTGTGTACTGTTACAGTTATTCAGTGTGAAAAACTTCTTTCATCAGGTTACACTGATGTGAATACAATAGATTTGAATAGTCCATTTTGTAGGGGTGAAACGGTTTACCGGTATACCGATAAACCGCGGTCTGCTCAAATGAAAAACCGGTAACCGGTTCGGATTCTGCCGTACCGGTTTTTCTGCTATTTATTAACTACTCTTTGTTTTATCAGAAAGTCCCGTTTTTTCGTAATATCTATCAGATATCTATTGAGCATTTTCACAACTTTATAAATTGTTTCATAACTTTTTTGTTGTGTGGTTTGATTTTAACGAAGATCAAAATCCGCGAAAACTAATTACTTTTCTTTATTTACGTATGTGCCAGGCGAGTACGACCAGAATAATGTTCTTTGTTAATACGCGATTAAAACAATTCGATTATTTATACTTTTACAACTTGCATAATAAGTTGCAACCGATTAAAATAATATTCATTACTAAACAATATTTAGGATCGTAAATTTTGGAACATATTTCATTTTAAAAATCAGTGTTTCAATATGTTCGATTTTATTTGGCAGGAGAGTACAATCGATCACACCGCCTATCATGATCTATCGTTTTTGTCGAGATTTGACAATTTCTACTTTCATTTTGCAGCCGCTACACGCTAAATTGAGAACTTTTGGATCTGTAGTTTAACCTTTTGATGTGTAAACCATCCGAATATATATGAAAAACAGCTCAGATATTTTACTCATGAACGAAATATTTCGTTATTAGATCTAGATAAATTTTATGGAAATTACCAGTTTTATTTTCTTTCATTTTTCGAAACTCAAACGATTCTAGCCGACCAAAAATTGATTTGAGGTGGTCATTTCGGCTGGCGGTCGGCTCTTAATGAAAACCCTGAATTATCATATCAATGCAATTATTTCATCCATTGCCAAGACAAATAAAATTTAGACTGGTTTGATTTAAAAGTGGATCCATGTCTCAGACATTGTCTGCGATCTGCACAGAAATTTCTAATTGTAAATTTTTTCCAGAAACAACTAATATTTGGACTGGTTTGATTTAAAAGTATTGTCAGAGAAAAAAATCATTGTAAATCTTTTCTGCTAGCGTGGAAAGTATTCACATTTAGCAAAATCTGGTTATGACATCCCTTATAGGAACAATGTGGGAAAACATTACTGCAAAATATGATTTTGCTGGCCTTTAGTCATGTTTTGATTGTTTGTAGTATCTGTGCATGCAATTGATTTGATTTTAAGGTTCATTAAATTGAAAGAAAGAGTTCCCAACAATGTACTAGCAGGTGTTGTTTATCATACATTGAACACATGCACCCTAAGAGTGATTACAAGTAGATCTAGTCAAATATGGTAAACGTCAGTAATATAGCGTATTGCAATACGTATTGCAATACGGGTCAGCTGTATTGCAATATATTGCAATACGGTTTTTGCCGTATTGTTTCACCCCTACCATTTTGGTTGGCCAGTGAAAGTGTAGCTGCGATATCGTAGCCACAAACTTGATGATGGGTATAATTGGAATGTTGCTACGAGTCCATCCTATTCCTTCGTGTGGAGCAAGACAGAAGAGTGGAAAACGCATTTTCTTGCATGAATTTTTGAATACTAACATATCTAATCAGATGTGTATCCCGTAAAAAGATATTCCATGGTACAAATTCAATTAAAAAGTATTCATTAACAACAAATGTTATCAATTATTTCTTCCAAACGGAAAATTCAAGTCTCAGCAGAATAAAATGGGTGGGTACTCCACTTCAAAATTGAATTGAACTTTATTTGAAAGTTATTTCAACATAAAACTATGCTGGATTGACAGAAAAATAGTTAACCTATTGTCGGGTAACATTCTTACTGAATCCCAGGGTAGTTTCTAGTTAGCCGGTCCCCAAAATAAATGGTCGCCAGTAAAGTGACAAAATAGAGTAATTTTTCATCAATAAAGAAGAAATAAGCGGGTGTGTGGGGGCAGCAGCCCACATAAATAATTTCAAAATAAAATAAAGCGGGGGTGTGGGGGCGGCAGCCCCCAAAAATACTTCCTAGAATATAGGGACCGGTATACTAGATGTGTTCCGAATCCCATAGCTTTATTTTGAAGTTTGACTTTGCTAAACTTGCTGGAATGAATCATTCCAGCACCTGCTCCATTGCAACGAATAGGAAAGAATTGTAACCGAAACCCAGATCAAATTCAAAAAGGTTTCGGTTACATTATTGCAACTAGTGAAAGTGGAGTTATTTTTTCAGACACCGGTCTTGACTTTTTTTCGGTTTTCCAACAGTCATTTAACCAGTTCCGAACCAGGACCAGTTCCGGTCCACTTCGTAATTCATCCTTAAATTTCTTCGATTAAAAGGTAAATATTGACCATCTTCGTTTTTTATCACGAGGATCAATCAATTTTGTCTCTGAAAAAATGTTTTTCGATGTGTAAGATCCGTCCAGTCCTTCCGACGCTTGAAATTTTCAACATGCGTCTCACAGACAAGGGCCTTTTCGAGCGGCTGCCAGAATGCGTACCGGCAGATCAAATTCAATTTATCCCTAGAATAGGTATGAAAAGCAAGTCAATATGATATCAAATTGTGAAAAAATATGTAGGCCAGTGGAAAATAATAATATTTTTTTACAGCAAGTGCATCGTAAGAAAGAAAATGTGTATCTAAGCGAGGGGTATGCGTGACCCAGTTCCGGTCCACAGATTTTACATTCAGGGGGATGTCTCAAAATTAACAAGAGTATAGAAAACTCGAATTTACGTGAAAAGTTAAGGGAAATTGTGACTGCTGATACAGATAAAAGTGATTGAAATTGAAATTCAACGAATATTGTGAGGTTTCAGTGTTTTCTTGCTAAAAAGCATATACATTCATTTTATATTTTCGAGGGTGATATTTTTTCTTAAGAAGTGCAAATGTCTTGTCTAGAACTAAGTAATCATGCATAGCTTATTTTGGCAAACAAAAACGAGGGATATCTGTGCAGCAAAAATAAAAAAGCAATAGATAAAAAGCTTGTTACAGTGGCGTATCCAGGCATTTCGGCGTGTCAAACGAACCATCCATGAAACCTGGTTGAAATTGACATCTAGGCTATAGATATAAAGCATAACCCACCCATTCCACGCCGACCATTTTGTTGAAAGCCGAATCAACCTTGAAGAAATCCTGCAGTCCCCCTTTGTGCTAATCAAATCATTCTAAACCACCACTCTCACCCCACACTCCCTACCCAAAACTACACAATTTTCTCAGACAATTGAATTTAAGAGCTTTCTCAATACTTTGGTATTAGCAATGTATGTATATGCATTCGGTTTTGTTAAATGTCAATTTAGACTTTTATTTTTCTTTTATTTTCAGGTATGGAGAGCCAAGAATTTTTATCTACTGACAATGAAACCTCTGCAACTTCATGCTAAACTGTCTATAAAACATATGATCATCACATATGGATCCCGTATTTTAATCGATACAAGTCACTTCAACTTCAGACAAGATATGATAAGTGATAATATGCATCATTTAGTACAAAACTTTTGGAAAGCATTGCAGTGAAAAGGGGAAGTGAAAAGGACATCTTCCAAGCACAAAAATAATATCCGTTTGGAAAATTATCAAAATACCAATATTGCTGGCTATTTCTTTTATTTCCTATCTTTACATGTATATCAAGCACCCTTCAGCACAATTTTGTACTTTCCTTTGTCTGTATGTAAATATATATTTACCATGTCTAGAATCAAGAAGAAAGTAATTCCCAAATGTAACTAAGGAAAACATGTCCTTTTTCCCCAATCAGGCTGGTTTCCATTGTGTTCTCAAAAGTATGCAAAAGTCATTGAAGTCCTTAAAAATGATGTTATAATTAACATTTTGTTATTCTATCTGGACATCAACATTTTCCAATGTAATACAATTGTATCCTAATTCATGAAATCAAAATTAGTAATTGTTTTGGAAAGGGCCAATCATCTACATGTAATGACATACGTCAGACATGTGCAAATATACAGAGAAAGCTTCACAGCATAATTTTATATCATTATGTCAATACATTGATTCTAATCATAACAATGACGCTTTCGACAACTCCACTGGATATGAAATTTGGAAGTCTTGCTGAAAAAAAGAAAATGCTGATAACTAACATGTTCTCCCTTTTCTGTAAAAAAAGCAATATGCCTAATTTTGTTGTTTGTATCTCATTTCAATGTGGATCATTCTAAAATATTGTCATTTTAAGAAAGGATTAACATTATGTAATAGATTTATCAAGAGATAACAATTACTCAAAATACATTTTGCAAAAAATATGCATGTTTTAACACTTTACCAAAACAAAACCTTGTTTTCAAGTCCAGGTACAAAAAAAAAAAAAAAAAAAAAAATATGATTGGGAAAATATTTAGGCAGAGGATGAAAATGATATTTGCCATTTGCCTAATATATTTTGTTCATGACCTCTTCTTTTGTCAACATTCATTTCATTATCTGCAGCAGCTTCAAAATTGAAATGATACTTCTTTTGCAGTTTGAGAATGGGTGAAAATAAGACTTTTCTTAGCTGTCCAGCAGCTACAAGTATAAACTCATTAATTAGTATGTTTCTGAAGAAAGGAAAAAGAATTAGCAAAAATTTATCACTATTACATGTGTGCCAACAATAAATGTTTACCTTAATTGGCAAAAAAAGAAGAAATGCACCTAGACTAGGAGAGAAATACGATCAAAACTCTGGAATCAGGAAGTATTTGAGTTGTCCATTTTGATAGCACACCAACATTTTTCCCAAAAGTGCTTTTCGTTTCACCCATGCTGTCGAATTTAAGCAAATCCCCGATTGTCATTGTATGAAAATAATACTAAGGTAGCACTCTAAGAACAGAGAGGGTAGTATTTGACATGTAAAAATGTTTTGAGACGTTCCCTTGACTTTCCAATCGTGTCGATCGATTAGGTGGCGCCGTACGTTCGGAATAGGTAAAACGGTCACGGAACTGGTCCAATGGTATCGCACAGTGACGGGCGATGTTTACATATCAAAACTTACCATAAAATACAAGACTAAGGTATGTTTTGAAGAAAAATGATTTATCTTTCGAACGATATCAATTATTCGGAGAAAAAATGGATAATAAGGGCATACGAAGCTCCCGATGAGAAAAAGGACCGGAACTGGTTAAATGACTGGTTTCACTTTCGTTTTACCTTTTTGCTCGCACCCCGTAAAGACTGTACAGGTTTTCTTCGATATTGCCCTTCGAAACTATACATTTTTGTGCCGTTTTTTGGTTCTTTGTCACAGTTTTTCTTGTTCTAGAATTCTCTCTGAAATCGGTTTCTTCTTTCTGTCAAATCATCAAGGACACGATGTCAAAATAAATTTGATTGGAGGGGGTTAATTTTGTCGGCCAATCAAAAGGGTCGTTCTTTCTATTCTGTTTTGAAGCAAATGTAATAATTTGCTGAAAAGGAAAGAAAGGATTTTTATTGTTTTACTTTTACCCTTTCCAAAACGGCAAAATTTTACACTGATCCAAATTGAAAGGTGATAAAAACGAAAAAATAAACACTATGAAAGGTCGTAAATATGCACGTTATTGAACAGGAAATAATTAAAGAAAAGGAGAAATTGCTAAAACATTGAGAGAAAAGAAGAAAATACTGTTCGACCTAATCGGAAATTTCTTTCCCTGGTTTTGTTTGCTAAAGATTTAGATGATAAAAAATAGAAAGACAGAAAACAAAATAAAAACTAGACAGTCCTGGCGGCCTGGAAGCGCTCCACAGGCCTGATTGTTTGTCTTGTTGAATGCAATTTCAAAGGTTCAGGCTGCGCAAACAAGCGAATGCATTACCAAGCTGAAAATTACAAGCAGTAAGATCGTTTGGTCAGTAAGATTTCTGTGAAAGTTCTGTATTGATTAGTTAATACTAATGGTTGTAAAAGTGAAAATAAAGCTGAAAATGGCAATTTTGTCAATAACAAGGGCACATAACTAATAAAATTTAGATCAAGCTGAAAATTATACCACTTGAGGCAAGATCTTATAGTCACCAACATCATGTACAAATTTTGTCTTGATTGGTCAATATTTGTAGTAGCTAGAATGAAAACAAAGTCAAATTAGAGTCGAAAATGGCAATTTTGTCAATTTCAAGGGCACATAACTCATGATGTAAAATTCAGATCAAGCTGAAAATTATACCAAGGCAAGATCTTATGGTCATCAACATTCTGTACAAGTTTTGTCTTGATTGGTCACTATTTGTAGTTGCTAGAGTGAAAACAAAGTCAAAATAGAGTCGAAAGTGGCAACTTTGTCAATTTAAAGGGCACATAACTCATGATGGAAAATTCAAATCAAGCTGAAAATTATACCAAGGTAAGATCTTATGGTCACCAACATTATGTACAAATTTTGTCTTGATTGGTCGATATTTGTAGTTGCTAGAGTAAAAGCAATGTCAAAATAGAGCCAAAAATGTGATTTTGTCAATATCAAGGGCACATAACTCATGATGTTAAGTTCAGATTAAGCTGAAAATTACACCAAAAGAAGATCTTATGATTACAAACATTCTGTACAAGTATTGTCTAGATTGGTCAATATTTGTATTTGCTAGAGTGAAAACAAAGTCAACATAGAGCCGAAAATGGCAATTTTGTCAATTTCAAGGGCACATAACTCATGATGTAAAATCAAGATCAAGCTGAAAATTATACCAAGGCAAGATCTTATAGTCACCAACATTCTGTTCTAGTTTTGTCTTGATTGGTTTACATTTGTGTATCTTAGAGTAAAATTACAGTCAAAACCAGCTATTTTTGACATTCAAGGGCAGATAACTCAGGCTATTCTGATTCAACCCAAATTCTTTGAAGAAATCTGAGAGAGGGTCACCCAAGGATCATTCTTGTGAAGTTTGATTGAAATCCATCTAGTAGTTTCTGAGGAGAAGATTTTTAAAGAAAAAGTTTACGGACGGACGCACGCATGCACAGCGGACACACTGCCATGACAATAGCCTGCTGGCCTGTCGGCCAGTGGAGCTAATAACATATCATGATGAAAGTCAAAGTAGAACGCATGATGAAGGGAAAAGGAGAACCAAGTTTTCAGGATTTTCATTTTTCCTCCACACCCTTTTCTTTGAAATAAATCATTTAACATGTTCCCAAACAACAAAATTTTAGATTGTGGCCAAAATGTCCGTGGCCAAAACGCCCATCCACCAAAAAATTGTAACTATCTAGTCCAATCATATTGTTACTGTTACTGTTGTTCTTTCCAGCACTGGAAGCCAGGAATGGCTTATCATCTCCACCATACTTCTTCTTTTCACATGTATATTCTTCAGTTTCCGTTTTTTTACATTTAACATTTATTCACTAATATATGAGTTGTGTCAAATCTTTTGAAAAGTTCTCCATAGCTTGTCCAAGGCGGTTTTGAAACTATTAACCCATTACCACACAATGACCTTTTTTGACTCCCCAAAACATAAAGGCTTTGGAAAACATTGTGGAAAATGAAGAAATTGCTTGTGACAAGCAATTTCTTCATTTCCCACAGTGTTTCCTACCACAATAGACCACAAAAATTTAATTTCATTCACTTGAAAGTGTCGTCTGCAACATCTTTGAATTTGGATAAACTCAAATTTTTGTCGTTTGCTAATGGGTTAACATTAGTTTTGCACTAAAGGAAAAAAGAAACGCAACAACAAATTAATTTGAACATACGTTTCGTTTTTGTTTTTTCTAAAAATCAACCCCATTCGAGTATTTTCTTCAATGCATAATAAAACTTCATCATTTGACTTTCTAGTGTCAAAATTTCACCAAGGTCACATGTTCTACGTGCCATCAATATGCGTTTAAATCAGAGCGGTTTGGCGTAAACGTTAAATGCGTTCTTGCACGCAATCCAAACTGACAATTACGATTCCTGATTGAAATTTGATTGCTGCACTGTCCATGAATAGCATCTACAGTTTTTCTCGATAAGAGAATTCGTTTCGTAGGTAAAATGAGTTAACGTTATGGTCCTGACGTTGTGAGGTTAGACATTGATGACCGCTTTTCCGGCGACTGTCAGTTGTTCCGTTCATTCTAAGACGTTATCTCAAGCAATATTTTGTCAACCGTTCTACACCAAAGTCAGCAGCAATTGCGGGTTGAGATGTTCCATTCATAAACATTACAATTGCTATCGGACGACGTCTTTGAATGAGTCGCAAAATGATAAGAGGGATAAAATCAAAACGAAAATTATTTCCTTTTGTCGAGTCGACGTGCATCTGCACAATTGAAAAGTTTTATGTAAAGTTTGGATATTTAAAGGTTTGCATGTGAAAAACGTGTAAAGGTCTATTTTGACGTTATCTCACACGTAAGACATGATCTAACGTAAGAACAAGAGTCAATATCGAGATAATGTTCTCAGCAATGATCAGTAACAATTTCGACTGATAACGTAAACGAATAAAGAGAAACAAGAGTGCCTGAAAGGCACTGATATCGCTCACCCGAGTTCTTCATGTATTTGATTGTGTACAATATAAATTTTGTTGTAAACAAATTTATATGTCACATTAAATTATTGTAAACTAGAATATCACTGAAAGTGATCATACCCCCAACAGCACTGTTTTTGTGCATTTTTCAAAAGTACATTTCTTTTGAACTGAGAGCTGATCAATTGGGAGAAAGAGCAAAGACCAAATAACACCTGTAAATGTTGCAAAAAATGCCAATTTGCAACAAAAGGACAAAGCTCATTTAAAAATCAACAAGCCATGCCAACATTTTTTCAGTAAACCAAAACTTCACAACCATGTATTGAAGACAGTGACTCGAGGTACATTCCTGTAAGGTTTGGTTCAACTTGGCCCTACAGTTGTTTTTTTTTTTTTTCAAGAATTTTCTCATGATTTCATTAAGTCCGATAAGCCCTGTCCTGCCACGACCACATTTTTTGACAAATAAAAAATTCTCGGACAAGTTTTGAAAAGGGTCACCTAAGGAACATTCCAGTCAAGTTTGGTTACAAACCGCCTGATGAAGGAGAAGGAGATTTTTGAAGAATTATCTGAAGTCTGATAAGCCCCACCCTGCCAAGCCCATGTTTTTTTCACCCAATCAAAAATTCATGAACATGTGTTGAATGCAGTCTCTGAAGGAACATCACTGCTACGTTTAGTTCAAATTGGCTGAATAATTGATTTTTAAATTTTTTTTCAAATGATTTCTCCTAGTCCGATAAGCCCCGCCCTGCCACGCCCACAACTTTTGACGAATCAAAAATTCACGAACAATTTTGAAAAGGGTCACCCAAGGATCATTCCTGTCAAGTTTGGTAAGAATTAGCCCAGTGGTTAAGGAGGAGAAGATTTATGAATAACTATCTAACAATTTCTCGAAGTCTGATAAGTCCCGCCCAGCCACGCCCACAATTTTCACCAAATCAAAAATTTATGAGCAAGTGTTGAAAACAGTCACTCAAGGGACATTTTTGCCAGGCTTGATTCAAATTGGCCAGATAATTGATTTTTAAAGATTTTTCACATGATTTCTCAAAGTCCGATAAGCCCCGCCCTGCCACGCCCACAATTTTTGACGAATCAAAAATTTACGAACAAGTTTTGAAAAGGGACACCAAAGAAACATTTCTGCTAAGTTTGGAAAGAATTGGCCCTGTGGTTGAGGAGGAGAAGATTTTTGAAGAATTACCTTATGATTTCTTTCAGTCTGAAAAGCCCCGCCCTGCCACGCCCACAATTTTTGATGAATCAAAAATTCACGAACAAGTTTTGAAAAGGGACACCCAAGAAACATTTCTATTAAGTTTGGAAAGAATTGGTCCAGTGGTTGAGAAGGAGAAGATTTTTGAAGAATTACCCAATGATTTCTTTAAGTCTGATAAGCCCCGCCCTGCCACGCCCACAATTTTTGACGAATCAAAAATTCATGAACAAGTTTTAAAAAGGGTTATCCAAGAAACATTTCTGCCAAGTTTGGAAAGAATTGGCCCAGTGGTTGAGGAGGAGATGATTTTTGAAGAATTACCTAATGATTTCTTTAAGTCTGATAAGCCCCACCCTGCCACGCCCACAATTTTCGACGAATCAAAAATTCACGAACAAGTTTTGAAAAGGGTGACCCAAGGAACATTCCTGCCAAGTTTGGTCAGGATTGGCCCAGTGGTTAAGGAGGAGAAGATGTTTAAAGAAATTGTTGACGACGCACAACGCACGACGGACGCCGGACGCCGGATAGTGACTGACCCTAAGAGCTCCCCTTGAGCTCGTTGAGCTCAGGTGAGCTAAAAACAAAAAAAAGTTGTTGCGTTTCTTCTTTCCTCTAGTATAATATCTGAAATTCCAACTCATTCCAGATCTTATGGTCACCAATATTGTATACAAGTCTTGTTTTGATCAGCCAATAATTGTAAATGCTAGAGTGTAAACAAAGATAAACTTGATACTTTTGACATTCAAAGTCAGACAACTCAGGATTGTCTGGTCCAATCAGGCCAATAATAAACCTCATCCAACAACTTATAATCATACTTATTTTCACGAAATTTGATCAAGATTGCCTAACTTTTGTGGATACAAGAGTGTAAACAGTAACTAAACACCAAATTTTGGACAGACAGGATCAAATAGAGTTTTACGTCCAAATCAACAGCTATGGTCATATGGAGACGAGACCTCAGTTTTAAGTCTCATCCGAAAGACTGGAGAGGCTGGGGATCTAACCTGCGATCCCTGTGTTACAAGTCCAGTGCGTTTCCAAATGAACAGACAAACAGTGAGTGATTACACTGTAAGGAATCACATGAAACCATAATTATACAAAATCTTCAAAAATTCTGTTAATACCAGACCGATCTGAATTCCAACAGAAGCAGAGGTGGAAAAGGGCCAGTAATGTGCTGGATTCTGTAGATTCTTTAAAACAAGAGGACCATGAAGGTCCTATATCGCTCACCTGAACCAAAATGATACGAGTAACACTTTTGTTCAATTCAATTGATATTTATGACTTTAGGACTGAATATGAACTTATGGTCAATAACGTTGTGAAAATCAAACTCATCTGAGATCTTATGGTGCCCAACATTGTGTCCAAGTTTTGTCTTGATTGATAAATAATTGTAGATTCTAGAGTGTAAACAAGGTCGAAAACAGCCAGAATGGCAATTTTATCCAATTTAAGGGCACATAATTCTCGTCTTTCTGGTCTGATCAGACTAAAAATCTACCTCATCTGAGATCTTATATTCTCCAACATTGTGTCCAAGTTTTGTCTTGATTGATTAATAATTGTAGATTCTAGAGTATAAACAAGGTCGAAAACAGCCAAAAAGGCAATTTTATCACAGTCAAAGGCACATAACTCTGTTCTGATAAAGATATTCTCATCAAGATTATGTCCAAGTTTTTTTTTATTGGTTAATATTTATAGCTGTTTGAGAGAAAACAAAGTCGAAAACGTCAATTTAGTAAGCGTCAAGTGCACACAACTCTGGTTTGCTTAGTCTAATCAATCTTACAAATTAAAACATTTAAGATCTTATGGTCATCTGACCAACATTGCAACAAAGTTGTGTCTTGATTGGTCCATATTTGTGTTTGTTACAGAAAAAATAAAAGTCGAAAATGGTAATTTTATGAAATAAAAGTGCCAATAACTCTTGATTCTCATCCCAGAACCTATGGACATACATATTTTGACCAAGTTTGGTTTGGATTGGTCAATATTTGTAGATACTAGAGTGGTAACAAAGTCAAAACTAGCCATTTTTGACGTTCAAGGGCACATAACTCCGGACTTCCTAGTCCGATCTGACTCAAAAACAAACTAATCTGAGAACCTATGGTCATACATATCTTGACCAAGTTTGATTAAGATTGGTCAATATTTGTAGATACTAGAGTGGTAACAAAGTCAAAACTAGCAATTTTTGACACTCAAGGGCACATAACCCCAGACTTTTTGTCCGATCTGACTCAAAATCGAACTCATCCAAGAACTTATGGTCATACATGTTTTGACCAAGTTTGGTCAAGATTGGTCAATATTTGTAGATGCTAGAGTGGTAACAAAGTCTAAACTAGCTATTTTTGATATTCAAGGGCACATAACTCCTGACTTCCTGATCCGAACTGACCCAAAACCGAACTCGTCAAAGAACTTATGGTCATACATGTTTTGACCAAGTTTGGTCAAGATTGGTAAATATTTGTAGATGCTGGAGTGGTAACAAAGTCTAAACTTGCTATTTTTGATATTCAGGGGCACATAACTCCAGACTTCCTGATCCGATCTGACCCAAAATGGAACTCGTCAAAGAACTTATGGTCATACATATTTTGACCAAGTTTGGTCAAGATTGGTCAATAATTGTGGATGCTAGAGTGGTAACAACAAATTGTGGACAGACAGACGGACAGACGCCGATGGACAAAAAGCGACCACAATAGCTCACCTTCAGCACTTCGTGCTCAGGTGAGCTAAAAAAGGCTGATGAAAAAGTCATTGACAAGTAATGATAACGTAAAATTTTACATAAATGTCAATAACTTTTTTTCAGCCAATTTTTAAACAATATATTACATCCATATAATCCCTGACATATTTCCACTTTCTCTGTTTCATACCTTTTCCAATCAGTCATAGGCTTTGACAAGCAATTTCTTCATTTTCCACAATGTTTTCTGAACAAAAATGAACAAATCTTTTTAAATTCATCAACATAAATTGTTGTCTGCAATATCTTCAAAATTGAACCAGTCCAAATTTTGTCATTTGGGAAACATTATAATAATTATTTAAGATTTTCTACGTTTGTGTCATGTGATTCCCTGCGGTAACAATAACTGACCTTGAGCATATCATGCGCATTTGGGCTAACAATAAAGCAGTTTAGATCCAAGTACCTCTTTATTTCTAGGTGAGGCTCAAAACCTTTGATGTCCTATCATGTAATATTTCCAAATAAGTAAGGCCTTTTTATATCATAGATAACTCAAATATTTTCACAAATTTTATTTAAAATATGATAACAAGCCCATTTTTAATCTCTGTGAAATAACATGTGGTATATTAATCAATTTGAAATACAGTTTTATTTATCAAGCACTAATCTTTTCCAAGACATGACCTGGTTTTGACATCCACAGCATATATGGATTGGGATAATATTGAGACAAAAGAAAGAAATGTTGATTATCTGCATTTTCTACTTTAGCTTCAATAATTTCCTTGTTTTATTGCACACCAGTTCTATTTTTACAAATATCTATTTTGACATCTACAACAGCTGCTGAATTGGTACAGTACTACAAAGCATGTTTGGTCACAGTAGTCAAAGGGGCCCATGCTGAGCTGCCAAACATACAAGCATAAAACTATTTCTAAGCATTATCATATGGATTGGTCTGCCTGTATAGACAGATCATTTGTTTGCA
This sequence comes from Fragum sueziense, assembly GCA_963680895.1. Lineage (NCBI taxonomy): Eukaryota > Metazoa > Mollusca > Bivalvia > Cardiida > Cardiidae > Fragum > Fragum sueziense. The sequence continues at coordinate 80,017,803 of OY804594.1, read as the reverse complement.
GGGAAAATTTAAATCAAATTCATTTAGTACTTCTAAATCAAGTCTTTGTCTAACTTAACCTGCCCACACAGTTAATTTCTAATAAGATTCATAGGAATCTTATCCTTGATAGAAGGTGAATAACTTGCTACCACCACTCTACCACTCGATCAAAGACACCACCTAATAGTGACACAATATGAATGTTACAGCAAACGAAATATAAAGAAAAATGGGGGTAAATGTTTGATAAGCATTAATTCCCCTACACTTTCCACCAAATAATTTTTTCTCTCAGAAAATGACAATGACATTCAGGACATTATTGCACACATAAACAGTTCAATGCTTTACAACAAAAACCTTGTAACTGCAGCTTGATTTAAGCTGCAATTACAATGTTTTTGTTGAAAAGTGATTAATTGTTCTATAATATCAACTATCACAGACATTGGCAGAACATAGTAAGTCATTTATTTTTTTTTTGTTGTACAAGCATTTGTACAATTTCTCTCTAAGCATGTTCATAAACTGTGCATTATAAAATTTTATTTTTGTATGATTTATTTAGTCATACAATATTTAGCTTGTAGATATATTTTAGGTGACATGTGTATGCGAAGTTATAAAAGTACAATATAATTATGTTCATTCACCTGAAATAATTTGCTGTCTTAAATTTGACTAAGAATTTTTCCTCAACATGTTCGACTATGAGACCATATCTACATAATACAGAAACCAAAGAGACTTTTTGAATACATGCAAACACTTAAAACAAAGTCTATACCTTTCATCAATTGTATTGATAACAATGAACAGTAAATGAGTTCAGTTGTATAAAAAAAAAACCTTAGCCACATACAGAAAAGCAACAAAAATATTTTGAACGACAACATAAAATACAAAAGTGAAATGGCAACTTTTCAAGTGAGTTTTTTTTTCGCCCTATACTCAGCTATGCCTAGCACTATATAATCTTATTACACAATATTAACAATAATTCATAATACACTCAACCATAAACCCTTTCCTAAACCAGACCTGATTTTGACATCCTCAATAGGAAAAGCTTGGAAAAACATGGTAAAAGCAAGAAGTGCTGATAACCATCAGTTTCACCTTTTACTCTATTCTACACAAATACTATCTTCATTTACATACATTTTGTCACTTACAGCAGCTTTCAAATGAGAACATTCATTTGGGAAAGAGAAACAAGTTTGTCTACAACAGTCATTGTTTATATCATTCAGGGCTACAGATTAGTGGGGGAGAAGACATTCTAACTTTCTTATAACAATTCCAAACCCTATGTTGTGGGTACTCATTTGAATCGTCTCGATGAGACGATACAAATGAGTACCCACAATATAGGTTTTGATGAGCAATAATAAAATTATTGCAGTTTAAAAAGTCATCACCCCCACTTATCTGGAGCTCTGTCATTTATCCACTGATAAGTTCTTCATCACTGTCTACTATGTCATCAGCATCAACCTCTCCATCGATGGCGGACTTGGACTTCTTACAACTGGCTATCACAAATCCAAGCAGAATAAACTGTAAATAAAACAACATTTGTAATTCTTCTTTCTTATGATAATTCTTAATCTGGAATTTGCATGTATCATAGAATAAAAACAATGTCAAACTTCCGTTTTCAATTGTATCACACCCCGTTCTCTAAAATTATTATATTACACCATTTCATTAGTTACTTAATCTCCATATATTTTTTTACCCTATTATTAGTTAAGTTATACATATATAATACATTAAAAACTAAACGAGAACAATTTCAGTCGTTTTGGTTTATCAAAACAATTGTAATCATTCTCATTTAATTTTTAATGTACAATGTACATGTATAATAAAATATCTTATCACTTTTCATTTCCATGTCATTAATTTATTTGCTTGTAAAATGATTATTCAATTTTTGCTTTTGAACAATTTGGAGATAATAGAAAGAATAACTTAAGGGAATGAAAATCACGCTAAACATATATTTGCTATCTATAGCTTTCTTTCTCGTAGTATCAAAAATATCAGTTCATTTGTGAGTTGAGTAAAACTTCTTACAAATAGAAATCCCCAAGTTCCCCAATAGTAAGCAGCACCAAAGATCCACATCTTGTAGAAGAATCTGGTCAGTAATAAAGCCATTCTGGTCATTACACACTCGTCTGGAAAATATCAGTGAGAAAATTTTTAATGTGTGTGTTGACCCTTTCCCAAACGACAAAATTTTAGGGTGATCCACTTCAAAAACTGTAAAAATGACAAAATGGATGTTATTAAAGATAGGATTTGTGTAAATATTGCACAGGAAATATTGAGACAAAAGGAGAAACTGCTGGTTATCAGCAGTTTCTTCTTTTGTTTCAATGTTTTCCCAAGTTATATCTACTAGGGACGTCAAAAGCGGGTCTTGTTTGGGAAAGGGTTAAATTGTAGTCTCATATTACAAAGGTCTCTTTGTCCAAAACAACAAAATTATTGGCTGTTCAACTTTGAAAGACTATGCAGATGACCTACTTTTCTGATAAGTTGTATCTTGCACTTCTACAGGTCCTAATGAACAATTTTGCGCAGAATAGAGCTTTGACATTAGATCTGACTATTTAACTAAGGCACACAGACTGAGAAGGTCCAAAATGAAGTAATACAGAGAGGAAACACAAAGATTGAAACTTTTCCACAATTGACCTTCGAAAGAATGATAAATGGAGAACTGGAGTGGGCACAGCCATGAGTACAGCAAGCTAGCTACCTAGAAGGGAGCCAACTATCATGGACAACGCTTCCATATGTTAAATATGAAAGTATTTTGGAAGTGATTATTTTTTAAAACTCTCACAAAATGTTTCAAACAAGTTCTGGTCCGAAATTTTTTTAGATTATTCATTTTATATTGACAGATTGTCCACACCAGAGAATATAAGCGAATATCCCCTTTTCTACAATAAGGGCATCCAAGTTGCCGGAAAAAGTGTGTTCAATAAAATATGGTATGAAGCAGGCGTTTGCTGTTTAGGTGATTTGTTCACAAATGAAAATAAAATTTTGAGCTATAACGCTTTTAAAGACAAGTATGATATAAATACAAATTTCTTGACATATGTAGGCATAAAAAGAGCTTTAGAAAAATATTTAAAAACTCTAAATATAACAAATACGTCAATAAAGCAGGTAAACAGACCATTCTACCCACCTGTACTTTTCAATTTGTTTAAAGATAAAAAGGGTTGCAAGTCTATTTACCAGACCCTGAACTCAAATAACAGTAAAGCATCTTGTACAAAATCTTGGCCGAAAAAAATTAATATAGAATATGATGAAGACTTGTGGAAAACCATTTTTAAGCTACCTTTCTCTATTACTTTTGATCGTAGCATTAGTTGGTTCCAATATAGAATAATACACCGCATTTTGGGTACAAATGATTTCTTATATAAGATAAAGTATAAAGAAAGTCCAGCCTGTACTTTCTGCAAAAAATCACCGGAAACAATCGAGCATCTATTCTGGCAATGTCCCAAAACAAAAGCATTGATAGATAATTCCTTATTGTCAAATTCAAATATCTACTATGATTTGAATGCCGAAAAGATGATTTTCGGTTATACAAATTTAAAGGAAAACGTTAAAAATCTCAATCTTATATTATTTAAAATGTACATATTTAAATGCAAAAACACTTCAACTTGTCCATCTATTCGAGGACTAAAACAGTATCTGTCCTACAAATTCCAAGTATTCAAAGGTACAGCTGTTCAACAAAACAATTTAGCTTCCTTTTTGGAAGAGTGGGATAGATATATTGCCTTTTTCGATCATTAACAACCCATAGTAATAAAAATTAAAGTAGCTTTGCCGAGAAAGACTATGTGAATGAATGTTCCTTATTAGTGGTTTTTTTTTTTTGTTCTCTATATGTTCTTCAATAATGAAAATTAAAAAAGGAAATTAATCTTTCTACATATGTATACTACGCATTTTTCATTCATTTTACATGTCGAGGGCTTGGTGCAAAACTATTGTAACTACATTTTGTAAAATTTTACAGGAGAGGGAAAAACTTTATTGACTTTCTCAAAGTTAAAGAGGAAAATGTTTTTAAAATTCTAAATATCTTTCTACGTATACAGAGTTGAAACCTTATATTAGAACATGTGATGTATTCCTTCCTAAAGATTCAGAAAATGCAGAAAAGTGAATTTCTGAAAAATATGTGGCTACGATATTTTTGCACTGAGCCTTTGATGTGCTGTTGTAATAAAATTACGATGAGGTTGTACGAAACGTTTGGCAATATTGACCATTAATATGAAGAATTCAATTATTTTTTCATGTATCTACAAAAGTTTGGTCACCAATGTCTTCAATATCACAATTAAACCTACTTCCAGAAAACAAAAGTATGTACGTAAAATGTTGAAGTATTTTGTCAATTTAAAAGAAGATAAAGGATATTGATGGAGAACGAGATGATAGTGATCTTTTGAGTACTTCTTCACCTTCTCTCTCAATGTCTTCTCTTCAATTGATTCCAATCAAACGTCATGATAAATATATCTTTTGTAGAGTAATTCATGTTGTATAGTTGTGTAATCACGAACAAAATGTTTGTAAGGATGTGTATTATACTTTTGTAAAATGGTTTATTAAATAATAATAAAAAAAAAAAAAAAAAAAAAAAAAAAAAAAAAAAAAAAATATGAAACCCTCTGATGGATGTATGATTAAATGTGGGTACTGTTAGGGCGTAGCGCCCATTACGCATAATACGCACACGCGTAATGTAAAAAAATCGTGAAAATGTAGTAGGTTACTTTGTGTCATTTTTAGGGTCAGTTTTGTTGTTTTTGTGTCTCAAAATGCACATAGAATGTACGAAAACAAGTCTTACAAATCAAAATTTTCTTGGGGGGGAAACCCCCAAACCCCCTTAAGAGTGGGGATACCCCCTCTCATGCTCTCCCCCTCTCGGGCCTACGGCGCTTGTGCGTAATACAAATAAATTTCTGGCTACGCCCATGGTACTGGATTGGAATTTTCAACACAAATTGAGGTAGATAATTTTTAGGTGAACGATAGTATATGTATGTACATACCCTGTGTATTCTTTGTGCTGCACACTTCCAGTTTACCACTTGTTGTATTCTGAAAGAGAAATGTAAAGTTTTAAAAACATTCATTTCTCATCACTTATCTATGCTCATTAGCAGTGGATAAAATTTAACCCTATCCTGCATTCTACCACTTTTCCATGACAATGGAATTGGACAAGGTTATCTGCATTTCAAAATATTTTCAAAAGAATCTAAATAAACTTTTATATGTGACCCGTCACACTAAAAGGGACCTTATGGGATGTGTGAAAAATATCGACCCTAGTCAGTCTGCGCAGCCAGACTAGGGCCGACACTTTTTACTTTTATGTAATTTTCTAAATCCAGAATGTTTTCCCTATCTTACTATGTGTTCATTTTCGCTCACAGGATCTGGTTCACCTGTGCTGAGTCTGACAAGTTTCTCAAAATTTGGATTTTTGGAGTTAGGATAAGGTCCCTATAAGCATGATGGGTCACATATTTTTATTGTCATGGATAACAGCAAAGTTGCATGACTACTGCGGTATCTAACGATGGTTGTATTTTCTTAATTGTAATTGACATATTGCTCAACGCCAAATGTCGAGAAAACATCACCATTTAATGCTTTTAAAGTTCTTACCTTAAGTAATTTAAGCATTATATGCTTACTTTATACACGGATAATAATCTAAATTTAATCTTTTATGACAGGTTGCGCTGTCTTTTGTTTAAGCATAAAACTATTGATATATTGGTAATATGTTGACAGTCTAAACACAAAAGTTAATTTTACCCAGAAGTGTTGGTTTCCATATGCGGAGTACTGTGGCGTAATCTCATACATAATTATGTTGATGGCCAGGTTTATAAACATGAGTAACATACACATCATTATCATGCCTTGTGGTGCAGTACGACCTGGACGGATTTTGTACATCTATAAACATAAAACAATACATGCCACATTTATAGCTTCAAAAATTTCATTGAGAGACTGTAAGAAGAGGTGAACTCTAAACAGTTTGGAGCAAATTTGTTTACAACTTTTATCCGATATCTTTTCTTACAAAGCTATTCTTGTGTTATTTAAAAGATTGAATCAGTTACACTTTTACAATTTGGTTTAAAGTCCTATTCATTAATGTGTTAATCTTCATAAAATAAAATCAAATCTGAAGTATGATGAATCCTACATACTCTGAGCCAGAAGAACCATATCCCAATGTTTCGTAGTCCAGACATAGAGCAGAATACCAGGTAAAACACCAGTAGAGAAAACACAATGTAGTCCAGTGGGAACACCTGCACACACAACAGAAGTCATTCAGAATTTCAAAAACATTAACAATACCAGGGACCCGAAATATGGTACAAAATCGTTATGATTTCTTGTCCAACTTTCGTAAGATTGTTGAAAACTTTCTTTTCTAATAAGGATGTCAAAACCATATAACCTATGTGAGAAATGTACATTTCAAATTGAGGTAAACTTTGGGATGACAGACAGGCAATGGTACAAGTAAATGTAAGACAGTGATTTATGGTCAATGCTTAAGAACCAGTATTTATTTCTGTAAAGAATAAATACAGATTTATTAGCAATATTATCAATGTGTATAAGTTGTTACTATAAATAGTCACAAAAACCTCCTGCCTCCCCTATTTTTCATAATTGGCCTAGTCCTTCATTAGTAAAAGATTTTGAATCCTTTATAACTTGATCTATCATTAGAGGAAAATATTTGGTTTAACCCTTTCCCAAACAAGGCCTGGTTTTGATGTCCTTAACAGAAGATGCTTGAAAATATATTGAGGGAAAAGAAGAACATGCTGATAATCAGCATTTGCCTCAATATTTTCTCATAGGCTACAATGTATACAAATCCAACATCTTTTTAACATTCATTTTGGTGTCCTCAGCAGCTATTAAAATGGACCACCCTAAAATTTCACCGTTTGGGAAAAGGTTAACCCTTTCCCAAACAAGACCTGGTTTTGACATCCCTGATTTAAAAGGCTTGGGAAAACATTAAAACAAAAGAAGAAACTGCTGATAACCAGCAGTTTCTCCTTTTGTCTCAATATTTTCTGTGCCATATTTTACACAAATCCTATCTTTAATAACATCAAATATATTATTTGTGGCAGTTTTTGAAGTGGATCACCCTAAAAATTTATCGTTTGGGAAAGAGTTTTTAATCAGCCTACCTTTTGACAGAAGACAAGAATGATATCAACTGGATTAGGTAAAGTTGGCTTCTTTGACAGAGTGTAACCAAACTTCAGTCCGGCTCCATTGAGGGCCTTGTCAATACTGTAAAAGAATCATATTTTACCAGAAAACTGTATTTTAATGTCATATATTCTAAATTTTATCATGGCTTTGTAAAATTTTGTGTAAAAAATAAAAAGTTTGGTACATGACTATTTCTTCTTTTCCCATAATTAATTCTTAACTTTCCATTTTAAACTTCTATCTGGGCAATTTCAGCTTCTCTAGGAGTTTGAAATTAACTTATTGAAATATTCATCCATTTTCAGATGAGTTAATTATTTAATGTTGCCACTGACGCAAAGGACTTGAATAAATACATACTAGAGTAAGTTCACCTAATGTCGACACTGTCCATTTATCGACACCCCCACGATTTTATCATAAATACGGTTCCAGCCTCGCTCCTGATATGAAAATATCAATATTTGCGATGTCATCACTTAAAGATGCAATTTTGGAGTTTGTAGGCCACATTCTTGTCCATGTTTTTCAGGATCATCATAAATTTGGGTCAGTCTTAACTTCCGAGATAAGGCAGGTTGAATATTTTTTCTTGAAAATTCTTAACTTTTATCTGGCATATTTTCCCTGTTTATACCATTTATCTAGCTTAAAATATGTTATCCTGTACATTTTAAACTGTTAAATGTGTATTGCCTTTCAATTTCCGTAAAATCTATGGGTGTCGATAATTAGGAAAGATTAGTCATGGTTTCCCTAATATCGACACCCACTGAAAAAGTGCTTCTAAAAAGGAAATTCTGAGGCTTTAGTTTACTTAGACTACAGGAACATCTGATAATTTGTACACATTGTAAATGGTAGCATATTGTATTAGTAATTATTTCAATTGGGATGTATTTGGTCACAAGATTATATAGGCTACGATCTGGTCGCTACCCTAGTTGCAATAATGCAACCAAAACCTTTAGTCATCATCTGGGTTTCCAATACCAACCATCAAGTTTGTGGCTAAGACATTGCATCTAGCCATACCCTAATGTTGAAAAGTAGAAGTGATGTTAATGCCTGTAGTTTACCTACCATTTCAATGTAAAATAGGACAAATACGTATTTAAAATTGTCATCTGAAAATCGTAATTCATATTCGCTCAAATTCCCAACTGAAGATAAACATACATGAATAAAAATGACGAGTCTTACTTTGTAACAAACATCCTTTAATCCATCACAAAGGTCACACTAGTTTAAACTTATGCTATAGCCTAAAACTTTATGCAGATGGGGAATAATTTGACCCCTGTAAAGGGTACCGCCCTGTTACTTAGTTTGAAAGAGTAAAAACTCATTGGTTAGTCACCAAAACACTCGGGAAAAGCATCCCCTAAATTACGATGGTCTTACATACAGAGTTATCTATGCCGTACAACCGCTGAATTGATTGGCTTAAACAGTTTGTCAGTCTCCACCCATCCATGATTAATATGATTGATTGACAGGCAAGTCTGCACGCTGTTTCACATTCCTTTGTCGGAACAAAATGATTATACATTCGTCATACCACAGACTGTTTTGGAAACTTTGTGAACATCAAACAAAGCGGCCAACACCTGCTATTCAGTACTTTACACATTGTTCACAAAATACACGCTTTTTAGAGGCACACTTGTTTAATGTTCATGGTGTGCAGATAAAGTTTTAATTGAATAGGGTTGTGGATAAATTTAATCATTAATTGGAATAATTAAGTCACAAGGTAGGCCTATCCTATTTACAGAGCCAACACTTTAATTTTTTGTGCCCATCATGGTGGATAGTCGCATTTTGTATGGATGCATGGTTTAAAAAACAAACCATTTAACCGGATATTCTTATGATGTTGAATGGTTTATCCTTTTTCCACAGCGATTTCATAAGTGTCCTCATGCTACTGGCGTCTTTTTCACAAATGTGTCAACAAGCGAAGTTTTCTCCACACTTCGCATGAATCAAATATCGTAGACTGCCTTGTTTTGGTGACTGCCCTAAATCGGTGACCCTCTCTTTTTGTATCCAATTTTCAAAATTAAGAGTTCCATCATGTCAAGAGGTTTTACAGTTATCCATTACAAGAGCCGTCAGAGACGGACAATGCTCCCCGATTAAGGCATTGTCACAATAAATGTATGCCATGCAGAGCTAAGATTAAGCTAACAAACATTAAGCCCCCTTTTTCCATGACATACTTTTTATACGCAAATTTAAAGTAGTTTATTGTCAAGGGCATCTGATTTGCTACTCAAATATGAAATTTCATCAAATTCTGACCATTAGATTATGAGAAATTAGAGAAAAAGTGTATTTGACCTTAAGTCCCCTTTTCCCATGACGAGGCCTGAAATCCAAAAACTGGGAAAAGTACATCGGCATTATGTCATAGGGAGTTCACATGGTAAGTTTCATTTGATTTGGCCCAAGGGTTATAGAGAAATCGCTTCGGACGGACGGACGGACGGAATGACGGACGGACGGACGGACAGACGAAGCGGCGACTATATGCTCTCCCTTCGGGGAGCATAAAAACAAAAATCTGGTCATTTCCGTTGTTAAAATTAGAGAAATTCTAAATAATGACCGATTTACATGCTTGACTTCATTTTTTGTATAAATTTACCTATGGTTTTCTAAATAGCCTTTTTAATCACCCATAGAAGTGCCCTACAAATGTCATATTTTCAATTTTGAAACCAATTTGACCACAGTCTTCATTTTTGGAATAAATTTTGATATAGAACTTGCCCAGTAGCTTCTTATAAGGATGAAATCAAAGGGTCACTGATTCTGGTCCTACTAATTTCATGTGCTAAAAATATGGGGTCAACAAAATTCAAGCTAATTCATAACTGTGGTGATTTTAGAAAGCAACATTGTTAGGATTAAGGGCAAATAAGACAAACTAAAGATGTATTGCATTTTTAAGTCATATTCATGAAAGGTAGTGAAAGAATGAGGAAAAGTTCTTAAGGTCACCGAAACTGGTCAGTCGACTATAAATCCCACCCAAGACATTGCAGATTTAGATACTAACACTTTTTGAATGGAGTTGCAGACGAGAAAATATTTTTAATTGGTGTCACAAGTGAAAGAAGTTAATATCATTAAAATTATCAAGGGAGAAGGAAAGGAAAAAATAATGATTATCAAAAATTCTCTCTTTTCTCTCAATGTTTTCCACAACAAATTTAAGCAGCGATGTCAAAGCTGGGTCATACCTTGAAAATGGTTACATAAAACAAGTAAAGTCCTTATTTTCTAAAGAAAAAATTGGGTGTCGATAATAGGGAGAGAGGATGTCGATTAAAGGGAAATGTTGAAAATTTTACTGTTTCACCGCCTACATTGTAATCACGAATTTTATTGGCTGAAAAGGGCAAAATATGTATACAATACAAAGAAATGACCAATAAAAAGTGCCGTTACATGAATCTTGCAAGAAATCAAATAAATGATACCTACGAGTCATAACAATAAATGTGAAAACTTAAGGTGTCGATAAACGGTGAACTTACTCTAGTCTTTAAATTTCCACATTTCCAAAGAAGAATTTGGTATTTATTACCCCATTACCACACAATGACTCTTTTTGACTCCCTACAAAATAATTGCCATGGAAAACATTGTGGGAAATGAAGAAATTGCTTGTCACAAGCAATTTCTTCTATTTCCACGATGTTTTCCATCCAAAAAGACATAAAAGTTAAATTTTCCATTCACTTGAAATTGTCATCTGCAGGATCTTTCAATTTGGACCACCCTAAAATTTTGTGTCGTTTGGTAATGGGTCAAGAAACAAAAACAAATCTTACTTTGCAAACAACAGGGACAAGAATACCAAGATGGCCAGCAGAATCAATGCAATGCCGATAATGATGCTGAATGGACGAAAGATGACCCAGCACTTCTGACAGCAAGTGTCTCGAGCCTCCAGGTGGCGCTCTTGTCGCTTCATCAACGCTTCACTCTCCTCCAAGTTGGCAATCTCTCTTGCATCACGACGGGACATTCTCTTCCCACGCGAATACTGAAAATTAATGTAAGAATATGCTAAAAAAACTTTTATCCCATTCCCAAACAATGACATCTTTTGATGCCCTACGAGCTTTTGAAAACAATGTGGAAAACAAAGAAAATGCTTGTTTTAAGCAATTTCTTGTATTTCCACAATGTTTTGTACCCTGAACATTGTAAATAATATAACTTTATCTGCCTGTATCTGTATGATAATTTCAGGATTTTTTGGTTCTTTTGTTTTTAAAATGCATCTATGACTATGTTTTAACACGTAAATTAGTTAGCGTCTTCGTGTTATGCAATTGTTCTGTTCATTTGTTAAAAAAAACAAATTTTCTTTTTTCCTTCACCTGAAAAGGTCTTTCTGTACTATCAAAATAAGCAGTTTACCTTATCTCTAATTGCGGAGATTCTGTCCTGTGTGTCAGTTTTACGAGCATTCACCTGCATTCTTTCTCTCCTCACATTTCTGTGGCCCTTTATCAAACCTATAGGCAAGGCAGCCATCCCATACGCCTACAAAGGAAACAAGCAAATTCATTTAAACCTTTCCCAATTGACAAATTTTGGACCTGTTCAAATTCAAAGGAATTGCAGACGGCAAAACTAATTTAATTCTCAGTGAAAAAAATCTTATTTCTAGGGAGGAAAATGTTTAGACGTGAAAATCATATTGTTATTAAGCATTGCCTTCCTTTTCTTAAATATTTTTCAAAACTTCAATCCAAAGATCTTTGGGTCTCTTATCTTCATGACTGAACAGCTTTGAACTCTTAACAATTTAAGACTTCATTGTAAAAACAAAATATAATTTGTAACTCCTAATTCAAAGTCAAGGCTGATGCATATTAAGCAAATGTTTTGAGAATAAGAACAAGAGGCCCAGAGGGCCTTATCGGTCACCTGAATCAAATGAGCAGAAATGAGCGCAACCCCCCAGCACCACCATTTCTTGACAGTCTTTTTTTCTCTTGTACAAACTTATTTAAAGACTCAAATACCAAATGTGAATTCAATCCAACAATAGCACATTTCTAAATATGTACCCTATTTACCCCCTTTTGGGGCCCCAAAGGAAGATAACTCCATGATTTGTAAAAATCTGAAGCGGCTTCCCATTGGAATGCTTCCTGCCAAGTCTGGTAGAAATCTGTCCAATGGTTCTCAAAAAGAAGTAGAAAATGTTCAAAGTTAAGTAATAACGCGAACCCATCCCATCCCCCATCCGCAGCACGGCCATTTATTGACGGATTTTTTTCTCTTGTACATACTTTGTAGTCCTTGCCCTAAAGACTTCCAAATGTGTTTCCAATGCAACAGCCGGTTCATGAGTAGAAGATTTTTAAAGATGTACCCAATTTACCCCCTTTTTGGCCCTTTATGGGACCCCAAAGGGAGATAACTCCATGATTGCTTCCTATTAGGATGCTTCCTGCCAAGTTTGGTTGAAATCCGTCCAATGGTTCTTAATAAGAAGTCGAAAATGTTAAGTTAACTAATAACGTGACCCCCCCCCCCCCTCCCATCCCCCATCCCCAGCACGGCCATTTCAGGACGGATTTTTTTCTCTTGTACAAACTTTATTGTCCTTGCCCTAAAGACTCTAAATACCAAATGTGAACCAAATCCAACAGCCGGTTCATGAGAAGAAGATTTTTTAAGATGTACCCTATTTAACCCCTTTTTGGCCCCTTATGGGGCCCCAAAGGGAGATAACTCCATGATTTGTACGAATCTGAAGCGGCTTGCCATGGGGATGCTCCCTGCCAAGTTTGGTTGTAATCCGTCCAATGGTTCTCAAGAAGAAGTCGAAAATGTTAAAAGTTAACGCACGACGGACGACGCACGACGACGGACGAAACACGGTCGCAATAGGTCACCATGACCTTCTGTCAGGTGACCTAAAAATGCAATTATTACATAAACAAGGTCTACTTAAGAAGTTCATCTGTATTGCTATTAATAGACATAGTCTAAACTTGATACCAATGTACAATAATTTAAGGTGGGATCTGGGAAAAGGGCAATGAGAGCATTTGAGACCAGAGCCGCGTTTTTTAGAGCGAGATTTCTTGAGATATCTTGAGATTTCTTAAGATATTTTAGGATAAAGCACTCTTTTGATCAAGATTTTTAAAACGACAACTGCGAGCCGCCATTACTCTATACTTATTTCGGAACCCCTCTGTAAATTCTGTAGAATCTATATCGGAGAGAATTGACAGAGTTGTTCCGAATGCTCTATAATTTAAAAAACGCGGAGTTCCGAATGCTCCATACTTCATACAAATGACGTCATGATGACGTCATTTGTATGAAGTATGGAACATTCGGAACACCTCACTTATAATCTCGGTCTCAAAGGCGCTGTATCAAAAACATCTTAAGAAATCTTAAAAAATCTCGCTCTTAAGAACGCAACTCTGATAAGCCAGTGAATACACGCCATCTGATCAAGATCCACATTGTTCTCTAACTGCTTCTTCATGACAGCAGCAACTGTACTGAAGCAGCATGGATCTTGAATAGACTTTGTGTATATCTAGGCCAATCAGGATCCATGTTTGCCTCAAATGCTACAAGGGCTCTTTTCCAGATTTTTATCGCACATTTGTCTGGGATTCATGACATACTTACAGTGTAGACTAATAACATAACCATACCAATCACACTCAGGATACTGATCACCAGAGACAGGCTGTTCTCTACCCCTGAAATGTTGTAAACAAACAATGTATCAAAACATATAACCCTTTCCGAGTCATATAGCAGCAGCTGAATCACATAACATTATATTCCTGGTATTTCTCAAACTTGAACTACCACAACATGCCTTCCAAGCCTCCAACTGCTCATCCCAATTACATTTATGATTAATCTACCCATATTTTGTTGAGACAAAATTAATGTAAGAAAGGATATTTGTTCTGATTAGGGATCAAATTTGGGATCCCATGATTAAGAGTCTGACAGGCTTCTAATCTTGTGTGTATTTTGGAGGAGTAGCGACAACTTTGAGGATATCAAATTCATGACGTTTATACCGTTTCATATCCTTTATCTCTTTCCCAAACAAGACCTGCTTTTGATGTCTCTATTTAAGACTACTTTGAAAATTACCAGCATTTTCTCCATTTCAGTGCTTTTCATGCTATGACACAAGAACGTAACACATTTGGTGTCATTGTTTTTGCTGTCTGCATCAACTTGGAATGTGGACCACCCTACAAAATTGTTGTTTAGGAAAACATAAAGTCAGCTTGTCTTAAGTTATCAATTACTTACAGTTACTTTCCATATCAAATAGAGCCTTCATCTTGTCAAAGTCAGTGGAGTTAGACGCATTTGGTATAGGCTTAGTGTGAACTAGAGCTCTAAAAGCAGAAAAAACAATCAAGTCAAAACTAAACATTTGCTCAAACAAGTGTTTCTATTTAACAGAATACATAACACCACTGTAAGGTCTATTTAAAATTAAAACATTCTGATGAGAAAAAATAATCTACTACAAACAGAAATGAACTTGGTACTAAACATAAATCATTCATGGAATAGGAGAAAATGCTGGTAGTCAGTAATTTAAAAGATTAATTTGGCATCACAACACTTTTTTATTGGAAAATTTTTTATTGGAAAAGTTGAGACAGAGAAAGCTTCTTTAAATGCTGATCTCTGTCTTTACTCCCTAATTAATAAACAATAACCCTGGATCAAGTAAACTGACAAGGATAAGCCCTTTTCAAAATGACACTAGGTTTTGACATCCGCTTCATAAAAATATTTGGAAAACGTTGAATGAAAAGAATTACATGTAAAGGTAATTTGATTATGACAAGCAATACCTCCTTTTTACCATTTTATTTTTGCTTAAACTATCAACTTTTCTGCTTTTAATTAACATAGATCATGTTGTTTTCTGCATTTGCTTTCAAATCTGGCCAGTCTAAAATGTTATTGTTTATGAAAGGGTTAATACATACCCGATGAGTAGGAGTACAAAGATCATGATCAGAAACACAATCATATACTTCATGGCACCACAACATCTCTGAAAAAGAATATATAAGATTTTTAGAATACAATAAATTACAAGTGGGTCTTTCTTTGGTATAGTGCCATGATTGATGGGACAATGTACATGAATTTTCAATATCATTAGAATTCCACAAAAATCACAGTCAGAAAAGCTAACTATCTCTATTTTTCAAAAATATATTCAAGAAGATAAATTTTTATCCAGAAAAGTTAGTTTTTTGTTCTTGAAGTTGCATGCTGTTAAAAAGTGTTGTACGAACAGAGACATCCATTTTTGTCAAATATTCAGAAAGTGTTTGTTAAACTTGAGCAATATGTGAATTATTCCTTTTGAAAACAGGTCTTTCATTGATTTAGTTTAAAAATTTGCTTTAAACACTTCTTTTTCATCAAAATATTGCAAAGTGTGTCGTGCCGAACAAAGACAGATGTTGTACAAACACACAGACAGAAAGCACAAGCAAACTCTCAACAATAAACCTATAATGTTACTTCTGTGCTATTTTTCAACTCAGTGACATCCACTTTTAGTGTAAAAGCATTTAGATGGGAAAATTCAAAAGATTAAATTAATATGGAGAAAATTAAAAACAAAAAAAGTGTTGTACGAACAGAAGACGGAAAAATATTTTCTGGCTCTTTCTGACTTTTCGGCGACTCCTGTGTGCATAGTTTTGAGGGTTTACTTGAAAACTGTTAATATTAACTGATTATAAAACTTTTCCTTACAATTTTGCTATAATACAATAATTAAAAAAAATCTGTCATTCTGTTCCTACAAAAAAAAAAACTGTCTCAATGTTCGTCCGTGACGAGAACTGTCCATTGTTCGTACAAATTGCGCATTTTCTGCAATAACGCCCGTCTTTTCATGGTAACCTCTGTTCAGAAGCATTTATTGGGTAATTCAAAGGTAAATATTGAAAAGAAACAGGCCTTGTTCATTCTTTGCCATACCTTTCGAGTCTCAAAGATCAAATTTCGCTCGAACATAGGACAGATATTTCGCTCGTAACCACTTTAATCCACCTAGGACATCTTTTTATTTACATTTCGTCGTCTCTCCCATGATAATCCTTTTCGGTGGTTAGAACAGGAAATGACGCAAAACGATGCAAAGAAGACATGCGCATACTGTGTATTGCGCAATATCCACTCTAAACTGGCCGCGGTCGATTTTAAAATTCCAGAATTCGAACGAACAACGAGACAGAAATAATTCAACACTAAATGATTTTCGATTTTGACACTTACGAACATCGTAGATCGATACAGAAAGGACAGATTTGTATTATCAAATATGTTTTCTATATTTTTTTTTCATGACAAGCAACACAAAGTTTATTTATCCAGAGAAAAAAGTACATGAGATTTGGACCAGCTGGAGGACAGACTACGTTACGAGCGGCACGTTATATTTCAAACATTATTTCTCATACTTATTTGGCTAATTCTAGCATTTATACACCAAATTAAGGTTAGTTAATTCCATTCCAATGAATATGAAAACAAAATACGGGTTAAGGTACTATCTTTTTGTGACTTTTATTCCTCCGAAATTTAGCACTGTGATCATGTCCCATTTTCGTTGTCAAAAATGGCATTATTTTTTTCTTATATTTTTTTTTTTCTCAAACTTATCGTACTTTCACACCCATAATTTTATCTTATGTATATCTTTGATATTTACTTAAATGATATATACTTCAATTTTTCAAAAAGGACTTTCTTATTTTCTTTTTTAAGCATTTTAAAATGAGAACCCCAATTATGGCACTTTACCAAAGAAAGACCCAAGTGTGAACTTTTTCTCCTCACCTTTCATTATTTCCATTTGCTTATAAATATTTAAAAACAAAATGCATCTACACAGTTTGATCAAACTTGTTCTTTAAAATTGCTTTCAACAGTTGTTTTTCAGAAACATGGTGAAATAGCCGTTTATCCATGTACACAGTTGGGTTGTTAAAAAGATTTGTCTAAAGACAAATCATTGTAACCAGCTGTGCATGTAGTATTTAAAACAAGTGCCTAAGGTCCTAACGACGTCTCCACAGGTCAAAATAACAAGTCAAACATCCTAACAACTGAGCAACAAAGGACACCCTAGTTTGATGCACATATAACTAAATGTGTGAACAAACAACAAAACTAGAACTCACAGATCTACAAGATGGCTGCTCCTCCTCATCTCTCTCTTCATAGTAGAAATACATGAATGGTAGCAGTAGAAACATACAGAACACAATCAGCCCATACATCGCTGTAATATACAGAAATACATGAATGGTAGCAGTAAAAACATACAGAACACAATCAAGCCATACATCGCTGTAATGGAGAATTTGTTTGGTCAGTAATTGTATGCAAAAGCATTCAATTTAAACTGGACTGAAACATTGTCTGAATGGAAATCTGTAGTTTATTATAGCAGAACATTTTCTTCACAGTCACTTAACCAATTACCAGACGGCAAAAATTTGGACTATTCCAAATTCAAAGATGATACAGACGACAATTTCAAGTGAATATAACTTTCATATTTCTTGGTCTTTTGGGGTATAAAACATTGTGGGAAATGTAAAAGTTGATTGTCACAAGCAAAACAATTGTGGGAAATGAAGAAATTGCTTGTCACAAGCAATTTCTTCATTTTCCACAATGTTTTCTAAAGGAGTCATGGGAGTCAAAAAGAGTCAATGGTGGGAATGTGTTAAAGTTTAACATTTACACAGATGGGTTACTTGCAACATCAACTTCAAATAGAGACTACCCGTGCCGATCATTCCACATTCCTGAGTTTTATGCAACATTCTTCTGACACTGAAGTCTTTATTTGTTTGCAACAAAAAAGACTTAATTTGCCAAAATATAATCTTCTTATATTTTAACCCTTTCCCAAACAAGACCTGGTTTTGACATCTCTAAAAGAAAATGCTTGGGAAAACATTGAGGCAAAAGAAGAAACTGCTGTTAACCAGCAGTTTCTCCTTTTGTCTCAATGTTTTCTATGCTATATCATACATACTTTTAATCATCATCAACATACATTTTGAAGTCTTCAGCAGCGTTTGAATTGGAACATCCAAAAATTTGTCATTCGAGAACGGGTTAATTGATTTTTCCATTAATATTTATGATTTACCGTATTAACCCTTTCCCAAACAACAACATTTTAGGGTGTTCCAACTTGAAAGCTATTGCAGACGACTATATGAATGTTAATAAAGCTGCAATTCACAAATAATAAAGCACTGAAAATATTGAGACAAAAGGAGAAACTGCTGGTTGTCAGCAGTTTCTTCTTTTGGCTCAATGTTTTCCCAAGACTTTACTATTAGAGACGTCAAAACCATTTCTTGTTTGGGAAAGGGTTAAAGTTACTCACTGTAATATCCGACCATGACGGATGACTCTACTGATTCTCTGGTTGAATTATCCAGGGCCCAATCCTGCAAGAAAATAATGGTAAGTTGTCCAGGCATGAAGTTGCAAAGTGACAAAACATGTTTTAGATTCCTCACAATGGATTCAATAAGTTCTTGCAGACTTCCTAATTTGAAGACTTCTATATTTTAACTTCCTATTTGTAAGTTATGAAAGGCTAATTAACCTTGAAAGTTCCATTGTTGTCCTTCATGAATGACAGATGTCTACTGGTATCAGAGCCAAAAATTATCAATCAAATCATGGAAGTATGGCTGAAACAAGTGCCCAATTACCCACTGGTAGGGTACAAAATAACCAGTTCCCGCATACAAATTCATTACTTGTTACCTGAAGATCAATTTTGGTTTTAAACTTGTGATAATAATATAACATACCTAGACAGTTAAAAACTTTATTCTAGTATAGAAGCAATCAACCAATGGGCACATGCAGGTGAGTTGACTCGGCCAAGTCTGCTCACCTGCAAGTTCCTGTTGGCGGATTTCCAAATGAGTCACCCAATCTAAGTAGATTGAACTATCTAAAATCATCAATTATCCATTCGTGCCGGTACCCGCGGGTAAATGTTTAGATAGGTAGGTAGAAGTTTTGTACCTGTTTCAGCCGTACATGAAAGGCCAATTTACCTTGAAGGTTCCATTGTTATCCTTCATGAATGACACCAAGAAGATGTCTACCGGTATCAGAGCTGTGGTCATGAGTGTGATACTCAGCGCGAAGATCGCGCTCAGCGTGCTGGACCATTCTCCGTCTGTCCGACTAGTGAAGTACTTGATGTACACACTAGATATGATCAACACAAGCTGGAAACAAAACATGTACACAGAGAAATAGTTAAGGTAAGGCCTGGGTAATCAGTTTTGGAACGAAATCTGTATGGTACAAATCGACGATTTTAAAAGATTCTAATACGATTTTAAAGGAAAGTAATTTTCATTGCTCTCAAATTTTGAATTTTTGACTTTCGTTAGGTTTTTTGCCAACTCTTCATACAATTTAGAAACATTTTCACAAAAATTGTTTAAAATATTACCCGGAAATCTGAGCAAGCTCAATTATTTCCGTTGTTACGAAAACAGGCGATATTGAATCTAAAGGTACTTTAAAAAATGCTCGCACTTACGAAAGTCACGGAATAAGTCGAAATATAACGATTATACCAGAAGTGCATTACCCAGGCCTTACCTTAAGAGGCGGTAAGAGGGTTGACCTTAGGGTCAAGATCAATTTGAAAGCCGCCGCAATAGACAACAATATCAATGTTGATATTAAAGACAAACTTCGTGTACCATGACGTAGAAAAAATAGAAACAAAAGTGAGAAATTCTTGCCTCAATATTTTCCGAATCATTCAGATAAGGGAAGATGTTATAGTTTTACAGTTTATGAGAAACAAGAGGGCCATTCAAAAAGCTGGGTAGACTGAGACAGTGAGAGTTCAGTGTCTTGCGCAAAGACACATCTCCCCCAAGCAGCAGTAGAACAGGATCCAGGATTTCTGTGAGGGGTTCGAATATAGAAATAGAGTAGGGTTTGTTTTACTAGTATTACACAATTGTGACTGAATTTATGCATGGAATGAAATAATCAGGCTTCAGAGGGGGGTTTGTTTGAATCCCACGCGCCCCCTCTGAATCCGCCACTGCCCAAGTGGAATTCTAGTCAGAACCTCCAGATCTTAAGTCAAGCGCGCTAACCACTGCGCCACCAAGGCTGTGAGCAGCTGTATGTACAGTTTAGGATGTTGGTGCACTAGTAAGGAAAATAACAGGAATCCAAGGTTAGTTGCACTAGCCGCTGCGGTATGATCGTAGCAGTTCAAAGACTTAGAGGTGTTAAACAACAATCAATCAGTCAATCAGCACAACATGAATGGGTAGAGACTAAATACTAGTAGGATCAAGTCGAAATTATGGTACGAAATGGTTGTGGTACGAAATGACCACTAACCGTTACCGCAGCCGGGTGGCAGTCATTTCACTATTGAGACATTTCATTGTCATTAGTCGTTGCTCATGGCAACAATTAGAAGAAAAAAAAATAGATTCGTCGTCTTTCGCGGCGCTTAACAGAAAGTGTTGGGTTTTTCCCGTTGTTATATTAATGCGCGCGCATCTTCGACTTGATCCTACTAGTATTTAGTCTCTACCACATGAATGGCATGAGCTTGTGATATTGAATTTGAACACTGCACTGGAGAGAAATGATCATCTCTTTACACTTACAACAATGACTGCCACAAATGGAATCCAGCCAGAAGCAAGGACAGAGCTTGGTACAGCAATTGTCATTCTTCCTCAATCCTTCTAGACCTTAAAAAACAATGGTAAAACCAATAATTTTGACAATTAGTTCAGTGACTCTTCCCCCAACATTTGTTGTTGTTTTTTGATCAAGCGTCTTGTGATCATTTGATTGGTTCCACCGTATGCCAGCGTTGAGTAAAGCAGAGCCGTGTGCGATTTAGGCCGGTAGAGCTCTTCCAGAAGAGCGTGGTTCCCGGCTCTGATACACTACGTAGTATTTTTTCTACTACGTAGTTTACCAGAGCCGGGAACCAAACTAGCTCTTCTTCTTCCAGAAGACAACTTCTGGCCTAAATCGCACGCGGCTCAGGGAACCTGTCATTTGTAAACATTGATTTAGCGGGAAAATGGACTTCGGAGGATCATCAAAAAAGCGATCGAGGCGGTATAAAAACGCAGAAAAGAATGATTTTGGAAACGTTTATCAACACAGACTACAATTTTATAGGATCTCACCAACTGATACAATATCTCTGTATGAGTTTGAAGATTATGCTTTGGAAAGATTGAAAGGTAAAGTCGACCGGTCAATTCGGCCCTTGCATATTTCGCATTAATCAATCTGGTCAACTCGGCCCAAAACAGTCACAGAACAGTAGCTGCAGATTAAGGGATAATCCGAGTTTGCTCTGACGAAATTCGATCTTTGATATGCTGATGTCGCTCATTTATATCAGAGCGCACTACCATTCAAAAACAACCGAAAGGTAGACACAAGTTGTGGCGCGGTTTAATCCCATTTCGTCTACTCCCAATTCATCTACTCCCAATCTGAATGAATCCAGATAACATAATTGCATAATGTTACATCTGAAGATCGCGCATTAGGGGTCATCTTCTGTGACCTGGGAATTTCCATTTTTTCTATTTTTACACCAACCAATCAAAACGCTCGTTGCAAACGCAGGTCTGTTGTCCCTGACAACAACACCAAAATGGCTGCGGTCGGTAGACACACGCTTGACACCGAGCAAAGAGCAAAGTCCGTTAGTTTTGAGAGCAAAGATATGGCATTTATTAATGAAGTGGATAGGTTTCGGTATATTTTTGGCACTGCACTAAGTGGCAGTTTTGTGCGATCATTGTGCTAACCCGAAGTAGAGCGGTGTGTAATTTTGAACATTAATAAACAGTATATAGGCAATTGGTATACAAATTTAGTAGTAGTTAGATTAGCTCAGTTGGTAGAGCTTCCGACTTGAAAACCGTAGATTAGAGGATCGAACCTCGCGCCGACTTCATCTTTTTGTCCCCCTATTTTTTATCATCTTTATTACATTTTTCCATACCAAATTATTCTAGAAATTGCAAAAACGAAATGAAAATAAAATTATCAATTATGTTTTTATATCTGATTTCTAGAAACTTTTAGATTAAAAATATGAAATACATAGTAGGAAAAAAATATGAAGCCTAGGTGGGAGTCGAACCCTGGTCGTCAGGTTCATGGGTCGGACGCTCTACCGACTGAGCTACTTAGAATCTACATTATCAAAATTCAAATTACCACTATATAGTTTTTCGTGGATAGGTAGTCAAAACCTCGTAACTACAGCTTGAAAAAGCTGGAGCTACGAGGTTTTTTGACTCCACACCGACGTTATACGTTTATAAGTTAACATCGCTTTGTTTCGGGTTGGCGTGATTATCGTGTTGAACTGTTGCTGCCATGCAGAAGACTATCTGCTTCATAAATGCCATGTCTTTGCTCTCAAAATTAACGGACTTTGGTCTTTGTCTTTGTAGTGAAATCACCACACTGGAGGCGTCCATGGCAACTAGTTATCGTTAGAAACGGAAGTGTAGTGTGCACGGTAGTGCGCATGCCCGTGCGCATGCGAAAAATCTTTCAACTTTTCCAAAGTAAAATCTGATTGGTCCAAAGAAAGGTCACAGAAGATGACCCTCAACGGGTCGTCGTTAGATCCTACTGAAAGATAGGATCTATATTTCAATTAGATTGATCTACTCCCAATTCGTCTACTATTTTGGACATAAGTCCCATTTCGTCTACTTTTCTATACTTCATATATCAATATGATATATGATTTTTATCAAAATGTTTGCATTTTAATTTCATTTGTGAATATATTGACTTAATTTCTTTTCTTAAAACAAAAAATAATGTTGTTTATTGACGATTTAACATGAAAGTAGACAAGTTGGGACAGTAGACGAATTGGGACTCAATGCACTTACAAAACAGTAGACGAAATGGGAGTAGACCAATCGGGATGTTACCTGTGGCGCTTTGTTCACCGCCCGATCTTAAACGCTATCCTTAAAATGCCATAACCCTTTCCCAAACGACTAAATTTTAGGGTGGTCCAAATTCAAAGGGGTTGCAGACAACAAAATAAATTATATCAAAAGGAGAAAATAGGCATGTTATAGCCCAGAAAATATTGAGCAGGTTGGTGAAATTTCCTGATCGGGGGATATTGTCCAATCGGGCAAGAGCGAAATTGAAAGAAAAACTTACTTACTGTAACTTACTGTACCAAAGCCGAAGGAAAGCCTGTGGCTTGTGGAGGCCCATCTCTTTGTCTTGTTTCTTCATTATTTAAGCAGCTCGCGTTGAACTTTTGTGGGTGGTTGGGCCAATGTTTGTTTAGATTGCTCTTAAAGGCATTGATACTGGTAGAGTTGACCACTTCATCTGGCAGAGAGTTCCATATATCTACTATTCTGTGGGTGAAGCTATGCTTCCTGATTTCAGTTTTTTAGAGTTTCCCCTCGTCCTGGTTGATAGATTGCGCTTTAGAAAATTCGCGGTTGATGTTTTATCGTAGTTAAATGAACATCTACATTCTCGTTATGGTGGAGTATGGAAAAGGATGACTGCTACCTGAAACATATAACATATATAATGGTTAGTTATCTCCCTCCCTGGGGACAAGTTTTCAAGGGCACGTAGAAAACTGATTAATGTCAATGTCCGTGCACAAAAAAAAAATCTCTTAAGATATGACACAAAATTACTGAAAAGAACATATATTAACAGTTTAAACACTAATCCAAATCTAAGCTCTGAAAATATTGGATTTAGTCGATAACAATGTCACTATATTGTACATAGCACAGAGTCAGCATTAGTTCCTATCACAATTAGACACATGTTGAAAGTCACGAATAGGCCGTCGAGGCAGCAAGAGTTCCTTAGCACCAGGTTTGTTGTAAGGCTGAAGGCGACGGAGGGCATGAGGCATCTTGGCGGCTGCAGGCGTGTCAATTGTCGGCGGTATCTCACTTGTCGTAGGTATGCTCGGTGTGTCAAGTTCCCCAGGAGGGGTATCCAGTGGATCCAATGACAGGCGTCGTGGTACAGGGATAGTGTTCGACGTTGCCACAGGAGAGCAGCTGCGTTGCGGAAGTCTGGCGCACAATGATGGGGTACCAGGTGCCAGCGGCGGAGTTTCCAGTGGCAACGGGGCAGGAGGAGCTATATCAGGCAAAGCTGGTGGGGAATACATGTTGGTGCCCGCTGCTGGTTTGGCGCAGAAAGGTGTAAATTTCCGCAAATGCTGGCGGTTGCGGAGAGTAACTCTACCTGTACCATCAACCTTCACCACATACTGGTGGAATTGGCATACCTCCACCACAATTCCTGTGCGTTCCCATCGCCTGGGTTGGTTGCCAGAAAGCGGGGTCTGAAGCTGTAGCTTCGCGAACCATGTCCCAGGTAATAACGTTGGAAACTGTAGTTAAGGTAGTTGAAGCCGCCGCCATAGTAGCAGTGTCATCAGCAATGTCCTGGTCCTCTGCTTGCTGGCAGAGGCTAGCCAACACATCATGGAGGGGTACAGCTGAGTTTAGCTCTGGTGGGTCCCCTGGTAGATCTAAACGCTCAGCCTCACAAGCTGGATATCTAGATGCGGCATCAGGGCCTAGGTTCCTCTTGCCAGATACATGAATAATGGTGAACCTGTAGCCCAATGTTTTCTCTTTGAGGTTCAGTAGCCGTCTGTTATCAATCTCAGTGAGTGACCTGTCGTTGAGTATCTGTAGGAGTGGCTTGTGGTCTGTCGCTACAAGAAGGTCCTCGCAACCCAGCACATAATAGCGTGTTTGGTGGAGGGCGTACACAACCGCGAGAGCCTCACCCTCAATGGGAGCGTATCTACTTTCAGCGGGATGAGTGAATCTGCTACCGACAAGGCACAACTTCCAGCCGTCTGGGCAGCAAGCTGGTGATCGCAGTTGACATTGACAGTACTTCTGCAATAGGAGGAATCCAATACCATCAACTGACCAATCCGTAGCAAGGCAAGTCAACCTTGCAGGGTCAAATAGCCGTACACCATCCCTCATCTCTTGTATGATGACCTCCTTTGAACGCTGGAACAAGCTGGTAAGCTCCTCAGTCCAGTGGAACTGCGTGGAAGGTTTTAAGAGAGCACGAAAAGGTTTCATCTGTTTGGTCATAGAGAATGCGTATGCACCCTGGTTGATCTCAAGACCAAACCAGGCTCTGGCACCAGTAATGTCTGTGGGTACCGGGAAATCACGAATTGCATCCAGAAACTTGGTACTTGGTCGAATGTTTGTGGGGGTGATCGTCAGACCAGCAAAATCCACAGTGTCTTGCGCAAATTGAAACTTTTTGGGTTTTATTGTGATTCCATTGCGAGCACACATGTCCAGCCATGCACACGCCTGAAAGAACGCCCCTTCGATGGAATTCTCCCACATACAAGTATCATCAACACATTTAACTTTATTTGGGAAGTTGGAAATGATGGCATCAAAACGATGGTTGTAGGCATCACCACTGGCCAAAAATCCTTGTGGAGCTACTTTGTACCGGTAACGACCCCATGGCGTGATGAATGTGGTGAAATGCCTGTCTTCTTCTCGAATAGGGACCGAGTGGTAGCCATTCCAGGCATCTGTGACAGTTTTTTTCGTCCCCTGAGGGACCCGGTCAGCAAGGTGAAATGGACTGGGTACATGGTGAGTTTGCCGCACAGAGCACTGATTCAGGGGTTGTAAGTCTACAGTGCGCCTAGGTGTGCCATCAGCCTTGCTGGTAACTACCATTCTAGAGCATCATGTCGTGGGTGTGTTCGGACTCACTCGTTCAAGAACACCAATGCGGACATCTCTCTCAAGATCTGCATAGACTTTCCCCTGCCAGTGAATCGGAACCAGGGCTGGTTTATGGGTGGCCACTGGTGTAGCATCAGGGTCAATGTGGAGTTGAAGGGGTTCGCCAGTCATAAGGGGCAACGGTTGATGCTCGCACACATTGAATGCCGTGGCACCATAGTACTCAAGAAGCCAGTCCTTCAAAGCGTCTACATGCTCCTCTGTTGCAGACAAACCAGGAGGTAAGGTGGTGGGTATCGGCGGGGGTTCAGTCCGACGTCTAGGGCAAGAACACTGTGTCTCTGCTGGGTCATCAGTAGAGGAGGCAACTGTCTGGAATGATGCAACACTGCAGTTCGGGAATGACTGGTGAATGATCCCAAGCGACGCGAGTGCTTCTCTGCAAAGGAAGGCTTTGTCCATGACATTACGACTGCTGAACGCAATACTGTTCTAAGTCATTTTTCATCATTTTTCAGGAGAAGGAAAAAACATTCTCATTTTGTCAAAACTGAATGAAATGATCTGAATTTTTGATATTATATAATCTGATAGACAATATTAAATTATATATATTACATTTTTCATTCAAGTTAATGATAAAAGAGAAATATGATTTTGTTGACTTAGCTTAGTATTGCAGTCAAATATCAGCAGTTTTGAAGTCAGAATTTGAATGCAATACTAGTCCAAGTTGATATAGACTAGTATTGCATGCAAAAATTGAATATATGAGACAAAATTATTGACTGCAATACTATTCTATGTTTTATTCTCCTTTTATTTCACTTCTTAGTAAGCAACATAGATTAGTGTAACCCTTTCCCAAACAACAAAATAGTTTGGTGATTTTATTTGAACGCTGCAACAATGACCAAATTGATAGTGAAGAGAGGATTTAAGTACAATAACACACAGAAGATATTGAGGCAAAATAAGAAATTACTTATGCCCTTCTTTTACAAAGCATTTTTAGCATGACTATTCATAGAATATGGGGTTTAGTTTGGTCAACCAAGTGTCGGTGTTGGTGTTTGTATTGGTGTTAACTTTGGTTATGTTTTAACCTGCAAGTGTCATTTCTGTTCTTACTCATGCTATTGCTCTGAAACTTTGTACATGCTTCTGTGACCATAATATCAGTCATACATCAGTAATAACTATGTTTTTGATGAAGATATTGCTTTCAAATTTTCATCCTTCTGCGACCATGATATCAGCCTCAAGGCATAGATCCTACTCTGATATTCAATTAAGTTAACAGTTTTCAAAAAAAAATAATGTCAGAGTGTCGAATCCAGGTCTTGTTTGGGAAAGGGTTGAATTATGAACGAAGAAGAAAATAAAAATTGGGAAATTTAAAACTTTAAGGATAAGCTTACAAAAAATACGTAAAATGTGTTGCTCAAATTAATGTAAATGAATTATGTTTATAATTATAATGTAATTATAAACAATTCAAAATCTTTTACTAATGAGACATACCGATAATCAGATATAGGGGAATCGGGTTGGTAAAGATGACTATCGAAAAGTGCAAGTTGTTTCTATAAATAGATTTTCAATACAGCTATCCTACCTAAAATAAACCAAAATATTTGTATTGATTCTCGTTTAACTTTGAACATATAATAGTAGCCCATTGGTACCAGTTGTGGAACAATGTTTGCCCAAATCTGTCTGTTTCTGTCTATCTCTGTTTGTTGACACTTTTTGTCTGGGTCATACATCCTTTAAGGGTGGGTCATTCATATCATTTTGATACATGAAATTGGTAATCACATTATATCATTTCATAACTGCTTGGTATAACATTGAACTGTGTATAGTAGTACAGAGGGCATCCTTTTTAGCTCACCAGAGCAAGCACAAAGTGCTCAAGGAGAGCTATAATTGTGGTCACTTAATGTCCATCATCTGTCTGTATGTCTGTCTGTCTGTCAACAATTTGTTGTTTACATTCTAGAATCTGTAAATATCATTCAACCTTTACCAAACTTGGACAAAACAAGACAAAAAAAGTATGGTCATAAGTTTTCGAATGACTTCGATTATAAGCCGGATCAGACCTGAGGAAATCCAGAGTTACGTGGGTCATCCAATAAATAGTGAGACTGTTCCTATAGCAGAAATATCTTGACTTGTAAGCTTTCAAAGTCCCTATATTCCTTCAATATAAGATCTTCCCTTTTTAATGACAGAATTCAATCAGTGGGAAAGTCTTCTAATTTCGGTTGCTAGGCAACCAGAGTAAATGTTCTTCATAAGCCTGGCCATGTCTTATTCCAATGCATTTAAAAATAGACAAAAACCGTCATTATGGATATTTTTCATCACCTTTCGCTTCTGTTTACTGACCAGACCTGGGTTATTTCTGCACAAAAATCCTTTCTTCCTTAAACTTTGGAACCCACCAGAAAACAGCTGTACATGACAAAGTTTTGTCCAAAATAATTTTTAGTTAGATTTGAAATATCTCCGTCCTAGTATTGCCCTAAAATAACGCAATTTTATACATGCACAATTTTGTCTACCGCCACGCCGCATGAGACGCGTCCACGTTACAATTGTTTGGATCACAAGAGGTGACGTCATAAATGTGACCTAATAACATAACAACATTTGGTGCAATTTTTCTATAGCTAATATGTTGGGCCATGTAAGTGCCAAGTTTCATTTAATTCTGTCAGACAGTTTTTGAGATATGACAACAGTCTCACTTATTATTGGATGACCCTCGTATGTGCCCTTGAACGTCAAAAATAGCTAGTTTTGACTTTGTTTACACTCTAAGATCTACAAAATTTTTTATATCTATCAATCAAGACAACACTTTGACCTAACATTGAGGACCATCAGATATCAGAAAAGTTTCATTTTGATCGGATTAGAAAGTCATGTGTTATCTGCCCTTGAATTTGATATAATTTCGTTTTCCACTGTTTTCGACTTTGTTTACACTCTTGCATCTGCAATTATTGACCATTCAAGACGAAACTTGGACACAATGTTCTTAATGATTTTATGTTGGATATGTTTGACTTTCATTTTGAAGTTATGAGTTATCTGCCCTTGAATTTGACAAAATTGTAGTTTTCGACCTTGTTTACACTCTAGCTTCTTCAATTATTGACCAATCAAGACGAAACTTTGACACAACTTTGGTGACAATAAGATATCAGATGATTTTCAATTTGATTGGACAGGAAAGTCATGAGTGATGTTGCCACGAATTTTACAAAATTTGCGTTTTCGACTTTGTTTTTACTCTAACAACTACACATAATGAGCAATCAAGACAAAACTTGGAAACACTGTTGGTTACCATAAGACTAAAATTTCAGCATAATCAGAGTAGAACTTTGTGAGTTATCTACCCTTGAATTTGACAAAATTGCAGTTTTCACCTTTGTTTTCACTCTATCACTCACAGGGTGGAGATTGTGCATATGGGATGGGTACCGTATACGGACAAATTTGCCCCGCTTCAGGTAAGAAATTGTGCGATAACTCTCTTATTTTTGCGTCAATTATCAAGCGGTTTGTTGCTTGTACCCTGACTTATTGATATCTTTCCTCAGATATATGAATTGTTTGTGTAATCCTTGTACTTTTTCGAGAAAAAAAAACGATCCCAACCCACCAGGAAAACAACAAAAAATTTAGATCGTTTCTGTGATCGGTTGAGACCAATTTTTGGGAAAAGTACAAGACATTTCTAAATATGTCATACATTTAAGGAAAGCGCTCTGTAAATTGACTCAGAATTAAGAAAGTTATTGCAAAAATTCTTACCCGAAGTGGGATTAATTTGGTCTCAGATGTTACTATTTTGCTTTCTGGTCGGTTTGGACAATATTTTAGGAAAAGTACCTAGAGTTTTCTTACAAGCTATTTATCGGATGAAAAACGAATAAGGCAGGGTACATGTAACAAACTGTTTGAAAATTGATGCAGAAATAAGGAAGTTATTTCAAAATGTCTTACCAGAATCGAGATTTATTTGTATGTAGTTGTTATCCATCCCATGATGCACAATCTCCACCGTGCTCTATCTACCAGAAATATTGACCAATTAAGATGATACTGGGAAAGAATGTTGGTGACCATAAGATCTTCGATGATCTTGGATGAATCTGAATTTCAATATAATCAATGTAGAAATAGCAAAGTATCATCTTCAGGTGAGCGATTTAGGACCATCATGGTCCTCTTGTTAATTTATCATTTGACATTTTGCAGATCTCTGCTGAGATAAATTCAGTCTTTTCTTGATAAAATGATTTCAATTATTCAATATTGTAAGTCAGTTAAAGGAGGAATATTCTGCTTAGATGCACACCAGAGAAATAGTACTATATTAATTTACTCATCCCTGTTACTTTAGCTAAATATGAGAGCTTGTAACTTAGCTTTATTACTCCTTGCTAGTCACTTTTGAGGTTTACTCGGATATTGTCATATGGCACCTATAAAAACATATTTTGTATGATAATGTTACACTATTTCTTGCATATTTCATAATGCTTATTGGTGAACCAGGATGATTCCTGTTAAAAGTGTACTTGAGGAAGATT